>NW_006495933.1:507808-547795 GCF_000471905.2 Amborella trichopoda | reverse complement strand
CCATCATAAATGGGTCTTTTCTCTCCCCTCAAATTTAGGGTTCTCTTATCTCTCGCTTAAACGATTTTCTTACAATTAATATTCTCTCTCTTCCATGATTATTATCATAATATCTTAATAATGATGTCTCATTAGTCTTTCATTCTCTTTCTCTCTCATAATAATAATATGATAGTAAAGTAATTGTTCATTATTCGTATGTTAGTACAATAATATTAGTATACTAGTAAAACATATATTATTTTCTCTCTCTTTCCATCGAATTTCATTCTCTCTCTCGTAATATTAGTATTATAATAATAAGTAAAATAATATATTCATTATTAGTATGAGAGTAAAATAATATTAGTATGATAGTAAAATATAATTTTCTCTCTCTTCAATAAATTTCATTTCTCTCTCTCATAATATTAGTATTATAATGATAAATAAAATAATATGTTCATTATTAGTATGATAGTAAAATAATATTAGTATGATAGTAAAATATATTCATTATTTTCTCTCTCTCTTCAACAAATTTCATTCTCTCTCTCATAGTATTAGTATTATAAGGATAAGTAAAATAATATTAGTATGATAGTAAAATATGATTATCTCTCTCTCTCTTTAACAAAATTTATTCTCTCTCTCTCATAATATTAGTATGATAATGATAAGTTAAATAATATGTTCATTATTAGTAGGATAGTAAAATAATTAATATGATAGTAAAATATGTTCTTTATTTTATCTCTCTTTAACTAATTCCATTCTCTCTCTCTCTCTCTCTCTCTCTCTCTCTCTCTCTCATAAGCATAGAATATTTTTCTTTCTCTTATGACATGAACATTTTTTTTTATACTCCCTTTCTCTATATAAACTCATTTGGTCTCTTGTCTCAGACCTCTAGCTGAACATCATTAATCCTAGTCTTACTCTGACAACAATAACAACACATCCATCTCAATGTGACATATAGGTAAGTGACCGTCTATCATTATGAATTTTAAACATTATAAGTTTTATGTGTAAGCAACTTCATCTTCCTGTGAAATAGTTATTTGAAAACTGGTATTCTACTTTTAATAAAATTGTGATATTTCCATCTATTGTTATTAATTTTAGATACTGTAAGTTTAATATGTAAGTGACCTAATTTTCCTGAAAAAAAGGTATTTGAAAATTGGTATTTTGGCATCTAATAGTAATATTTCTGTCTTAAAATTTAGTATTCAACTATGGATTTCCATAAGATTCTTCTACTGTCTGTAAACTGTTTATTGAATAAGATTTCAATTTTTAAGAATGATTCCTATAACTACTACCTTTCTGAAACTTTACTTAAGAAATTGAGCCCAAAATGTTTGACTGGTTATTCATAGAAATATTAGTGAAAGTGTTTTCATGTGAATCCATGCTATGATTTCAAGATTATTTTGAATTTGTGATATTATTGTTTCTTGGTATTTAAGAGTTTCAGATATACTTTAAGTATACTAGTAGACTCATTTGGTACGCTGATGAGGTATAAGTGGACCTATTCGGGACGTCAATAGAGATTAAGTGGACCTATCCAGGACAGGTAGATATTAAGTGGACATATCTGGGACGTCGGTAGGAATTAAGTGGACCTATCCAGTACACTGGTAGAGATTGAGTGGACTTATCTGGTACACCGGTGAGGTATAAGTGGACATATCTGGTACGCCGATAGGGATTAAGTGGACCTATCCAGGATGCTGGTGGGGTATATAGGTGACCTACTTGGGATGCTGGTAGGGTATTTGTGAAATCTTTTGAATTATGATAAATTGTGTATTTCTGTTTTTCCTCATATTGTTCGATATCCTTTGAATTATGTTAAAACTATGTATTTCTGTTTAAGAATTTGAACAGTTCTCCATTTGTTTCAATATGCACTCATTTAGAAAATAACTACATTTTCCAACCATGATTCTTAATGATTATGATGGTTACCGAGAAGTCAAACTCATCAAACTATTGCGGATTCTTTTCAGAATAATTGCAGTCTTATTGTTAGCATGTCTTCAGGAGTAGCTTGGAAGAAGGTTGTAGTCATAGTGAAATTCATCTTTGTAACTTTTGTTCAAGTTCACCTTTGTAACTTTTGTTCAAGTTCACCTTTGTAACGTTTGTCATATCAAAAGAAGTATATATCTAAGACCTTCTTGTTAATATAAGTTGGGGGTAGACTTTGTACAAATTTGAAAATTTTAAGAAATGAAAAGTCAGTTTTGAAGTAATATATTGTAGAAATTCTGAATTTCTTCTATAGTTTAAGAATAGATTGTCACATCTCAAGAATGTTACAGAACTTGAGATGTGACAGTAGTAGTCCAGAATCTCAAGATATAAGCCCTGGAGCGAGAAGATACGCAGCTGTAAAATTCTACATTTTAATGGATTTCGGTGACTTTCTCTCTAAGATTTCTCCCAAACCATGAGGTCCCATGGTGTGTGCCACCCACCAAATCATAGGGTTTGATGAGAGAAACAACATACCCAATTTGGGATCGATCTGGTGCATGAGAAGGGAGATCAGACTTTCAAAGTTCCTCGTTTTTTTAGAAAAACATAGTTGCTATAAATAGTAACTGGTTGAAGAAGATGAAGTGAATAGTAAAACGTTTACTATTTTTGGGAAGTATGACCTAAAAAGGTCAGAATGAGTTGAAATTTGACGTAAAGACTGTTTTCAGTCTCTCGAATTCATTGGCAGTGGTCCCATAGTCGTTGGAGATCTTTAGAGTAGAGTTACAACTATGGTGCACCATATCATATTAGAAACTTATCCTTTTTAGTTGGTACAACCTAGGAATGTCGGATTGGGCTGAAAGTTAACATGGTGACTATTCTCGAGCTAATGAATCTATTGGCGGTGGTCCCATAGTCATTAGAAATCTATATAGTATAGTTCCATCTATGGTGTTTTGTAGCATGATAGCAGCCTAGGCTTAAAATGGACTTTGTACATGTTTCTTCCATTTACATTCGAATTGATCGAAACTTGAAGGCGATACTTAGATCATCAATCTGGGAGTGAAATGATGTCTTTACCATGGCTTATTTGGTCAAGGTTTCCGTAGTCCACAGGCATTTTGGTACATGTGGGTCTACGTTATTATTAGCTTCTCCATTATTCACACCGGCGATACAAGCTTGTCAAAAATACCCTACAACAACTACCTCTAGCAGAATTCTCTCTGCTAGGAGGATGGGGAGCTACTGGTATGGGAGGATCACCTATGCCTAAATCACTGGTTTGACCACTGTTGAAGGCACAGACCCTATCTTGTGTCTGGCGTCGGGACAGACATATTACTCCTTGTTGGAGGACTACACCGGACCTAACTGCTTGGCTGTTTAGAGTTCTCTGGGCAGTACAAATCTGGTTACCCCTAAAGTCGGATTGGCAACTTAGTTGGTCTCCAAACTGACAACTAGGTGACCTAACCACGAGCCTAGGTGAAGGTTGGGTCCCATAGTCCCACGGGATAGCTGTGCGTTGTCTCAATGGATGGTAGGACAATGTACCCGATCTTTTGTATGAGTTGGCGATCGACTCGGTGTCCAACTCTCTGCCACCATACTTGGGTCGTAATACATTTCTCTACTTAAGCAAACAATTCAAGAAAAAAGACACAAGTACCTCTAAACCACTTAGAGTTCCTACCTAGGGTAAACCTAGTTTAGAAATGAGGTAAGGTATCAAGGTACACCCACCTTTGGTCTGAGCCACTCTTACAAGCGATCATGGGTCCAAACTATTATGGGGTATTCTTAGAGGTCGAGTATATACAGAGGGTGTACTCCTGTTGAGGGATCACAATCTCAACTGCTCTTCCTCTAGGAAGTAGGTGCCTACTCTAGAAACATTAAGACCAGATGCAAGTTTTTCAAAAAAATGAGTTTGGAAGAAGTTTTATAGTCATGCACTCGAGTTCATAAGTGTGTGTGGTAAATCAGCACATGTGCATGCAAACAAGTGTCAGTCAATCAATATGTTGCTCAAATAAAAATGAACAAGAGGTGCGTAATCGTACCGAGTGGGGTGCACTTCGATATGGCAAACTAGATTGAGGCAAAGTGAAAGTGAAGGGCTAAGCGCCCTAGCAATGACTCAATACCGAGCACCTTGGTGGATGGAGATGTGCACTTTGGATCAAAGAGGATGTGCACTTTGGATCAAAGAGGACCGGAGTGCGGTTCAAATGAAGAGTGCGATGTCGACTCGGGCACGCTGAGAGTGGGGTGTAACCCTACTAGGGGCGCAAGGCCAGGTTGAGGGAAGAAGGTCCCTTAGAAACAAGGGTGTTGAGAAGGCATGGAAAGGAAGGAAAGCGATAAGTCTACGCTACCAACAAAGAAAAGGCTGTCCGAAACAATAGAGGTATGGAGCTGGCCACTGGTGCAGCTGGCAACACCGCCAAAGAACTGCAATTTTGGAGCCACGGCTGAGGATCATAGGAATAGAATTCCGGTGGCACTACGAATGTCACTGAAGACAGTGCAAATGTCATCAAAACTAAGTTCTTCAAAACACAATGAAAAGGGTCGAGCAGGCCAACAGCAAGCCAAGGAGGGCGAGAGGAATTTCTGGAGTCCCAGGGACCAGGTGCCATTGGCAATGGTTCTGATCTCCAAGCTTCTAAAAAGTGCATGAAGAGCAAGCCAAAACAGGCAAAATTTGCCGAGGTAGTTTTGACTCCTCCCTTGGTAACTTTTATCAGTTTCGGACCCCGAAAAGAAATGAAAGCTTGCAACATTTCGAATTGATGGCAGCCTTTCGAAACACGGGTTTGAGAGGTCGCGTCAACGGTTGAGATGGAAGCGAAGCTTGACGGGCCCCACGGTGGGCGCCAAACTGTTTATACTCGAAAATGCAGGTAAGGGAATTTGCCCCCGCCTTGGTTTCGAGTGCAAACATATCGAAGATTTGGAAGAGAATGTGTCCCGTCAAATAAGATTTCGAGGGAGAATCAAGTCCTAAGACCTTATCCCTCTCTGACCGTCGGCAAAGCCGACTTCCCTCCTATTTCAACCTTGGAACTCAACAAGGAAGCTTTCGAAAGGGGTTTGAAGATAAAAGGGAGATTTTTAGATGAAACGGTTTAGAAAAGGAACAAGAGAGGATAACCATAAATAAACTATGAAGCTAGGGAAATAGAAGTACACAGGGGCAAAGAATCTAACTATGAAATGCAAGAGGAACAAGAAAGTGAAAAGCATGGAGATTACAAAATCTACACTACTATCTAAACTAAATATGCATCACATAAAATGCAAGAGAGAAGATTATAGAGATAGGGGAATGAATATGAAGAAGAAAGGAAAAGAGGTCCCTATTAGTGAGAAAAAATAGATATAAGTATAATATGGGAGTAAACGTAATAAGATAACATGAAGAGAACAATCACGAGAGAAGGTAAGGTAATATTAAGCTATTGAACAAAATACAAGAGAAATAAACTAAATAACTATAATAGAAAGGAAGAAACGAGGGTGGAAAAAAAAAATGAAATCTAGACTATAAAATAAGGCAAGAATGAAAGAAACGTGCATACTATTAATTAAGAAAAACAACCACAATAACGAGAGAAATAAATGCTTAGGTGAAGAGATGAGAAAGGGAGAGGGATCTACACTACCAAATGAGTAAAAATGGAAAGAGAAACAAATACAGCAAACTAAAAGAAATAAATGCAACAAAGAAATAAAAAATTACCATTTAATGAAAGAGATGAGAGATTGGGTGAGAGAAGCAGATCTATATCATCAAATAAAGAAAACAAAAAAAAAAAAAAATATAACAAAACTAAGAGAAATAAATGCCATGAAGAAAACGAAAATGACCATGCAATAAAAGAAGATAGAAGGAGGAAGAGAGGATTAAATATAGCCCAGTAAGGGTAATGAATACCATATTAAATGAAGAAGAAGAGAAAACAAATAGGATCATAAATAAGGGGAAAATAAGGAAAAATATATAGATATAGCTAAAAGAGAAAGAAATGCAAGATATATGAAAAGAGGAAACGGAAAGCTAATTCACAAAATAAAGAAGGAAAAGAAGAAAGTCATGACTATAACTAATGAATAAATTAAAATAAATACAAGGAAAACAAATTAAAGAAGAAAGAAAACAACATTTAGGCCAGGCCCCCAAGCCCAACACCCAGAGTCGGCGCCGATTCAAATTCGTTGGTTGCACAGTCAATCTCGAGTTTTCGATTTTTAACGGGGCAAATAGAAGTAGGAGGAAGAGGCCCCGAAATTCGGATTATCCAGACCACCTTCGGTTTGATAGGGTATCTTGTAAGGGTTAATAACTTAGTTTTGGATTGAAGGGTATTTAGGAGGAATGGGGTTTGCTCAAATGGGCTCAGCTTGGAGCTTCCTCACAAGCTCAAGTTTCGATTCAAGATTAAGGGAATTTGGGAATAATCTAGGCTCAAAATCCTTGAAATTCCAGACCTAATCTTGGCTTAAGATTCATGAAGCTTAGACCTTAAGCTTAAGGCAAAAGGGACTATTTATAGGCAACATGGACCCTTTATAGCTTGTAAGTCGGTTTTGTGTGATTTACCATCAGAGATTGGGCGATGTTTGAAGTGGCACTGGCGGCACTTGGACCAGCGCCATATCATTAATGTTGCAATAATAACGGTCCACAAATATTAATTACTCATTAATGCGATTGATACGGCCCTATTAGTGTCTAGCGTCATTGGCAATGGCTCTAGCAGTGTTTTGACTGCCTTCAAATCTTGTTTTAGACACGTGCCACATTATGGTGACTCTGGTCTGGCTCTAATAGACCAATCACAACTTGAAGCTGTTTCGAGTGGTGCCGACGATGTTTGTAGTGTCGTTAGATACTAGCTAGAACGTCGTCTTGGTTGTATTGTCTTCTGATCTTCAACCAATCGTAACTCAACAACCAAGGTCCGTATTGACTACTGATGTGTCAGTACGAGTATGTCATGTCAGTGGGTATGGACTAACATGTCAGTACGTCATCTCAGTATTATCGGCTAAGTTGTTTCACGCTTAGTGGAGGTTTTTGGGCATGGTGCTATTTGGAATGGAGCTGACGGCATTGACAGTGCTGCCAAACCTCTAGTCGTTTCGGATGCTCATGGGGGGCCTGGAGCTGGGCACTGGTTGGACTGACATTGGCGCTAGGCTTCTGCCCATCCTGGTTGCATGTTCCTTGACTGAGGTGTCTTTGGTGCGTCTCCTTCAGATTTTCAGTAGGGCTTTGATGGTTGTTGGGGCAATATCAGATCCTTCCCTTATGGGATGGTTCGAAGTCAGGTCGCTCTAAGTCTGTCTTGCCTTGTCTTACCACTTGATGCCTTTGGTCCCACGAGGGCAATCTTGGGTCAATGAAGGCTGGTTTTGCATACGGGGTGAATGGTTTAAAATATTTGGATGGTCTGCCTGGGACATTTTAACCTATCCATAACTTCTCCAGTCGAGATTGGGGTGTCTACAATATGACAAAGTATATTTTAACAGACACATGATAGATTGAAGGCATGACTATAAGGCAAGTGTTTGACGAACGTTTAATAAATATCTTGGCAAACAATGTGTAAGACACGAAAACTCGATGAGCAGGGTTCTTAAAGAGATTTGCAAAGATATGCCTCTAATATAACATAAGACATGAAAGAAATGATATGTCTAGGACTCTTCATATGAAGCCCCCAATATGCCTTAGATCCCTATTAGTCAATCAAGCCCCCATGTGCAACCAATGATAGTGAGAGGAGCAAAACCATCTCAATATGGAATGGATTCTAGGATACAGATACTCTTAAGGCTTATATATGCCTCTTCACAAGATATTAAAGATATTTGATGAATATCAAACTGATCTCAATGCGATATGCCTCTCCATATGATAGTTGTAGGATTGATATGGAAAGATATGCTTCCCAATCCATCATTAGTTGCACATGCGTATCGTGACTAACGAAATGATAAGAGATTATGAAGTCGTTTCAATTTGAGATACAACTCTGGGATACATTATACTCCCATGGCCCATATATGCCTCTCCAAATGATAACTAGTGGAGTTTTGCTGAGATGCAAAATATGTCTCTTTTAATTTGTCGTTGGCTAAGGATATAGTGCTTGACTGACGGGGCATAAGGAAATCTCATCATATGATATTGTGATGAGGCATATCCTTAAAGATATATCATGAGGCCTCACATGCCTCTAGGTCCAAGAATTACACAAATTGAGCAATATTCGAAGTGGGTTTAAACTCTGCATCCATATATATGGCCGGTTAAGATATGCCTTGATCGACACCCAAAATATTTGGGATTGAGCCAAGTCTTTCAGGGATTTATATTTGATGCATTATATCCCTCCCTAAATTTTCATGTGATTCGAAGTTCGCTTAGCCCATCATCCATATCTGTTGGCAATGAAAAGCCTTAAAACTTATTCGTTGTCTATTAAAGCTAGGATGACCCTTAAATGGGACTAGGACCATTCAATTCCTGACTCAATTCCCTATCACCCTTAAAAGCTGCGACATTGTAATAATTCTTGAAATGGAAGCGGTTCCATTCACAATATACTGAGCATGCCAGCGTAATTTCCAGTAGAGAAGGGTTAACTTGGATGGACAATATGTCTCTCATATGTGATCCATTTGAAGTGAGACTTGGACCATTGTGTTCGTCTCTGAATCATCTTCATCTCTCCAAATTTCATGACTTATATTCAAGAAGCAGTTGAAGAAATATGAAGAAATATCAAGACTGTGTTGCAGAAGCTTAACTGACGATGAATAAGAAGTAACAAAATCCTTATTTTTCTCACACAAGGCTCATGCTGAATCTGGAAGCTGCAAGTTCAAAGATTGAATATCAGATAGATAAGCATTGACTGAATGTGTGATTATCATTAAGGAACACTCATTGGTGTATTCATATTACATGTTTATCATTTTGAAGATTAGATTATGTAGATGAAGATGCATGGCTAGTGAGTGGATGAAGATGGAAGATTTTGTGATTATCAATTGATAAAGGTTTATATAAACGTCATTCCTTGATCAAAGAGGGGGGATAATGAGGGCCAATTCCATTGGATTGATAGACTTGAATTAGTTTGCGTAGTGTGATAAAGATAGAGAGATAGAGAGTGATTGTATAGGTGGTGCATTAAGAAGCAGTCCTCTATATGACTATTTTCTTAATCATATTTGATAGAGAGAGAAAATATTATATTTAGACCCACTTGAGGCCCGAGTTCAAAGAAGGAGTAGATCTTACAATAATACCCCTGCATTTAAGTTCAGGTATACACGTTCATATTGCCCTTGGTATTGTTTTATTTCTGTATGTTCCTTCCTTGAATCACATATAAAAGTTTCAAGGCTCGAATCAAGGGTATTCGGCCTAGTTTAGGCTGATGTAAATTTTAATAGAGGATTAAGCCTCTGAACCTTGTTCATTCCAAGTAATATATATAAAACCTATGTTTTTATTTTATGGAATGCACGGGTAAAATTCACCCTGAATGTGTTGTCCTCTGGTCTTTCATTTGGACTCTCATGGTTCTGTTAACATCTTATTGATTAATTCTGCATCATATTTTCGAAGTGTCCACCTTTCTCAAAAACCACAATGCTTCCTCTAGAAAGAGAGGAGAAAAGTGTGTCTCCCACCCCCACTCGCCCCCCCCCCCCTGCCTTGCCAAGGTGCACGCGTGTGTGTGCATGAGGGTGACCTCAATGCCCGATAGGATAAGGGTTGGGTGGTGCAGTGTGTACGGTTCGAACCAACAAAAGAAAGATGTGTTACGTAAGGATTACCTCACGTGGTGGGGTCAGATGCATCCAAACGTGTGAGCTCTCTTAGATAACGTAGAAAGCCCCCCCAGCCTATCAGCTCGATTTTGCACATGCTCCCTTATATTAATGCTTCACATTTATGCACACATTTATGCTCCCTTATATTAATGCTTCCCTTATATATTCAAATGCAAGTCTTCTAAAGGAGCGAGGGGTCAAGTGATGGCTAGGATGAGAAAGAAGTAACAGTGAGAAGAGAAGGGAGAAGAAGCAAAGCCCTCAAGAGACTTGTCAAGAGATGTAATTCGCTCCAGAAAACAATCCCGAGCCTAACCTCAAGGGCAAATCACCTCAAGAAGGAGAGAAGAAAGGAAGGTGAATAAACAAATCCCTTGAGAGACTTGTTAAGAGATGTGATCCGCTCTGATAAACAAGCTCGGGCTTAGCCTCAAGCGTAAATCTCCTCAAGGAGAAGAAGAGATGAAGAGGGACAATGAAGAAAGGATAAGAGAAGGGAGAATGTGAGAAGAGAGGGTAAGAGAAAAGAGAGCAAGAGAAGAGAGAAGGGAAAAGAGAGGAAGCAAGAGAGACAAAGAGATAAAAAGAGAAAGAAAGAGAGAGGAGAGAGAGAAAGAGAGCGAGAAAGAGAGAGAGTGAGAGAAAACTGAGAGAGGGAGAAAGAGAAAGAGAGGGAAGGGGAGAGTGGGCCGACGGCCTAGTTACCGACCCGTTAGGGGGGGAGAGAGAGAGAAGGGGAGAGTGGGCTGACAGCCTAGCTACCAGACCGTTAGGAGGGAGAGAGAGAGAGAAAGAGAGTTAGAAGGGTGTAGTGGGTCGGCAGCCTAGTCACTTGTGAGAGAGAGAGGAACAAAGAAAGACGAGTACTGAGAGAAATCGAGAGAGAGAGAGAGAGTGAGTGAGAGAGAGATAGAAAGATAGTTACCTAAGAAGAAGAAGGTTGATGCCGACACCTAGGTTGAAGCCCGATTGTTCTTGAAGGCTCTAGATATAGGTATAGCATTCAAGGTAGAGGTTTGGATGAGCTAGGGAGTATGGTTTGGGTGAACTAAGGAGTATGGTCTAAGGTGTAGGGGAGTGTGGTGTGAATGAGCTAGGGAGTATGGTTTGGGTGAACTAGGGTAGTTTGGGTGAGCTAGGAAGTATAGTCCAAAGGTATTCTCTCAAGGGGAACGATTTCTCTCTCCTCTCTCTTGGTTCAAGCAAAGAAGCTCTAGTTTAATATTTCACTGAAATTCATAACTTCAAGTGCTCAACCATTCAAAACACTTTCAATAACCATTTCAAAATACAAGAGATTACTTATATAGAGGTTCCCCTTAAACAAGGGTGGACACTCAAAAACTAACCTAATTGCTTAAACATAGAATTAACTTCAATTAAAATGAATTTTTGGATTCTATAAAAAATGACTAATTCAACCCCTAAGAAATCATGGAAATGACAAATAGGTCCCATCCACGTGGCTTGGGTGCTTCTCCTGTGCGATTTGGCGATGTTTTAGATTATCTATTGTTGTAGAAACATATATCATTCCAAGGCGATCGTTTTGATATATGGTTTGCACCTTGAAATGGAGTTTTGCTTATGGTTTCAAAATTCCAGCCAAACCCAAAAACTTGAATTCTTGCTCCTTAGATCTAGTTCGATCTGTCGTATCTTCGATTTTCTTCTTTATCACAAATTGAAGAGGCTGTCATTGCATCATTTCGCAAGAAAAACCCCTCGATTTGGACTCAAATTGATCACTTTATGGTTTATGGAGGTCGCCGAAAAATGGTTTTCCAGTGACCGAAAAACTATACTTTGTTTCGAGCTTTGGTACGATGTTTTCCCAACCTTCTTAAGTAAATCTTACCTAAAATTGGAGCTCTTCGAGTCATGTCGCAAGGGGTCTATTTTTAGGGTTATTTGATCTCGGGGCTCCGAGAAACATCTGTTGGAGGCAGGTGACATTGTGCACGTAAAATTCTGTATAAAGCACTTTTTGGGCAAACTTCACTCTAGGATTTCTCCAGTCACGAGTATCATCTCGGGACGTTCCATATGTTAAAATGTTTGCCGCGATGAGGAGAACGCCATACTAAAATTTCAACTTGGTTTGCTTCAAGATGAGGGAGATATGATTATCACAAGAATTCCCATTTTTGAAAATCATAGTTTCTATAAATGGAAACTGGTCCTTTGTGTTGTAAGTGAATAGTGAAAAGTCTTGCCATTTTATAAAAGTAGGGCCTAGAAAGGTCTGTTTGAGCTAAAATAAGAGAGGTAAGCTGGTCTCAACGTTCTGAATTCATCTGTGGTGGTTTGGTGACCATCAAATGTCAATATTAAGGAGTTTTAGTTATGGTGCACCTTGTGCATATTAGAGAGTTGTACTCCAAACTAAGTCGTTTGTTTCCCGTATCTTTGCCCGATTGGAACGAAGCTTGGAGGGTGCCTTTGGGGTATCATACTAGTCTCGTTTGCATCTTTTGGCGGCCAAGAAGACATCACTATGATTTCTCTTCAAAATAAGGCTTATTGACATGCGGGCTTCCGTAGTCTATAGGCATGTCTGATACCTATGGGTCTGAGTTGCGACTGCCTCCTCTTTTATTCACATCAAGAAAACAAGTACATCAAAAATGCCCAACAATATGGTACTATTTTAATTGTGCCCTCTCACCCAATGAACTTCTATCTATGATATTTTAATGATGTACTTTTTTTTCGGATATGATCACATGTTTGTTATTTTTTAGTTCTTATGTGGGGTGTGAACTAGGGCATTCAAATCACTCTCTTCTTATTCTCTCTCTATTTTTTTTATTTTTTTTAACAATTATTGACTATGCTTCTACCCACAACCTATGCTACTTGGAGGGTTCTAGGTACCATCATGTTAGATTTGTTATCAATATAAGCGAGTCTTATCATTTTCATGTGTATCATGGATGGAAAGTGCTACTATCGAAATGTTGTCATTTGTTGTAATAGTGGTCAGAATACATTCATGTTTAAAAGAACATATATCTTTTTGACAGTTTTGTGAATTTCATCGTTGTAGGAGATTTATACTCATCATTCAACTCCAATTTACAAGTCAGTGGTGATAGTTATTATAGTTGTAATCAAACTACCAGTTCTTTTGTCACTCCCCCTCCCCCGACCCCCATTCCGTACTCGATGGAGGGTGACCGAGTGCGGGTTCGTGATCCTAAGGTAGCGCATGTCACTCAGGTCGGAGCTGACTCAATGTCGTTATATCAGTAATCAAAGCAATTATGGCAAAGAACTAAATCAATAACTATAAGTGCAGACAAATACATAAAATTGGAAGGATCCATACACTAATACAAATGTACTACATCAAATTCTTCCCAAATATTACACTTGTGTCTGGGGCACCAGGGCCCAATATTACATTTTTCCAAAATAAACAAAATTTAGGCTAGACCAGCTAAACTCATACAAGATCTGATTTTCTTCTTAAAGGAAAGATGGGTTTGACTCCCAGCTGTAAAACATGTACTTCATGCCCTTCAGACCTATCAATATCAATCTACAAGAGTGGAGATATAATGGGATGAGCTATAAAGCCCAATAAGTAGATTTAGGTATTATCACTTTTGAGTCTATCCATGCGTCATGAACAGTTCTTTCAATTATAAGAATTCATAGTGCAAACGTCATATAAATCAGAAATCATATCAATGCATCTATTTCGGGCGTCATATCAAAGTGTCATGGTTATCATTCAATCATTACAATCATAATTCACATGCATTATGCCGGCATCATCCACTCACTCCTTAGTTCACCTACTCCCGAAGTAGAAGTCCTATTCATTAGACCAAGTCAATCCCATTGTTTAGGACTTCTACCATTCTTCAGGACGGAGGACAATGACAAGCGGGGAAATCCACTTCGTCATGGCATCATACTCACACACACTGTCCCCAGCGTTCTTTGGGGTTTTCGATAGGCATTTACCTTGTAAGGCATCACTCACTAGTCTTATCATATGAATTTCGGGAGGTGCGACCTTCCCCTTCACTTTAATCTAACTCCCTCCAATCATTCAGTGAGTTAGGAAACATTTGCCGATATCACTTTTCTCAAATTCACAGTACCCACTATCAATGGGGGTCCCATTGAGTAGTGATCTATACCAGCAGAACAGTGCCCACTACCGATGGGTGTCCCATCGTGTAGTGGCAGTGTCATAATATCATAACATAACGTTACACACTACTAATGCGTGTCCCAATGCGTGTGGTCATTATCACAGTATTATAACATGCTCAAGCATAAGTTTTACTCATACTGTCAGTAACATTATGCAAAGTTTGAGTCCTGTTAAAAAATATACGACTATCATGTACACTATGCCACTTATCATGAAATATTCATCATAAGAGAGCTATCACATGGCACTCACACTTATCAATGAGCATTTATGACACTTTATTGCATTTTTACTATGACATTCATCATGTAACATTCATCAAATAACTACCACATGACAATTGCACTTGTCACTTATCACGTATGGCATGGCCACATAGCATTATTCACATAATACTATCACATTCAATCATGTAGTATTCGTTACATGAAACTATCACATGACACTTAAACACTTTGTTACTTGAGTGGGGTTCATAACAGAGTGCGCAATTCCTCTACATTCATAGCCAGAACATCCTCATGAAAAAGGGCATTATTCTCAAACCGTGGAGGGTTTTGGTATGGTTCCAAAATCAATTTTGAAATAGACTTACTCATGGTTCATATAAAAGTGATTTGAATACATTTGGTTAGAGTTTGAGCATAAGGCAATATGTTTTCAAGATGAACACAGGATTGCAATTCTGGTGACAAGTAACAGTGACGTACCTCTCTTCTCTGCAACATAACTCCCAATCTAAATAGAATTTCAAAATGATTTAAACATTTAACTTTAATTTAGACATAGATCTCTAAAATGATAGTGGTTTGAACGTGTTTGGGCAGCATTTGATAGGTCAAAATCTCGACACAAAATAGGTGACAATTGCTAGAAATTTCAGCGACTGTGGGTAGTGACATACCCTCACTTTTTGCGGCATATCTCTCAACCCATACTAAATTTTAACATGGTGTAAAGCAAAATTATATTAGACGAGTATATTTTTCATTCATGACCGATTTGAGCCCATTTGGACATCGTTTGGCCATTGAAAAGCTGAATACAAAAACACTCATAGTTCTTGGAAATTTCTTTTTGCCAGTTTTGACATGTTTCAAATAGTACATAATATCTCACAAACCAAGATAAACCTTGATATAAGCCCTTATTCATGTTAAACTAGTCTTACGAATGAGCTACTACACAAATTTTCACAACTGTCAAGATCATTTACCTACTTCCATAACTTAAATTTGATTACTACAAAACCAAATGGTGCATAGATACTAAACCTAATTACCTGATGCTCACGACATCCTCAAAGCTGCCACTCACAGGCCACTTCAAGCTCCTAGCACATGCTCTCTCCAAGGGCAGCAGTTGGTTCTAAATTTGGTTTTAGAGAGAGAGAGTAGGAGAGAAAATGAGGGAAAATGGGGGTGAAAGGAAGAGGAGAGAGTTTAAGTACCCAAGGCAGGTGGGGTCTACTGTGGTAGACCGTGTAGGTGGAGATGTCACTATAGCTGACATGCATGGTACTGACAAATGTGGCGCTGTACATCTTTTCCTTCTTTTCTCTCTTCACTACCGCGCACAGTCCACCGCACACATTTTTCTTCTCTCTTCACTGCCTTGCGCACTCTGCCGTGCACATCTTTCTTCTCTCTTCACTGCCACGCTTGTTTTTCTTCTCTCTTCACTACCACACGCACTCCGTCGTGTGCATCTTTCTTCTCTCTTCTCTATCATGCACACTCCGTCGCATGTGTTTTTCTTCTCTCTTTACTGTCGTGCACGTTTTTTTTCTCTCTTCATTGCCGTGCGTGTTTTTCTTCTCCTCTCTCTTCACTGCCGGGAAGGTCTGCGTCATTACATCATCCCACTCCCATGCAACCGCCCCCTTAAACAGGATTTTATCCTCAAAATCATATCATCATTAATAAAAAAGGTGGGGGTACTTCTCCTGGATTTCATCCTCCCCTTCCCATGTTGATTCTTCTCTTGAATGATATTTCCATTATAATCGGACCAGGGGGATTTCTTTACTGCGCAAAATCTATACTCTCTTGTCTAATATCCCAATTGGTCATTCAACATAAATCAAGTCTTCCCTGATCGGGATTGGTTCATACTCCAAAACATGAGATGGGTTAGGCTGATATTTTTTTTAGCAGCGATACATGAAAAACATTGTGAATATTGGTCAATTTAGGTGGCAAGGCAAGCCAATATGCCATGTTTCCAACTCTTTCCAAGATTTCAAAAGTCCCAATGAATCGCGAGCTCAATTTTCCTTTTGTACCGAATCTCATAATGCCCTTAGTTGGCGATACTTTTAGGAAGACTCGATCACCTACTTTAAACTCGAAGTCTCTCCTACGCTTATTGACATAACTCTTCTGCTAACTTTGGGCTGCTCTGAGCCGTTCTTGAATTAAGGCAATCTTCTCAGAGGTTATTCGGACAATTTCGGGCCCTAATAATTTTCTCTCGCCCACCTCATCCCAACAGATGAGTGACCTACACTTTCTTCCATATAGGGCCTCATAAGGCGCCATTTGAATAGTGGCTTGGAAATTGTTGTTGTAGGCAAACTCTATTAGAGGCAGATGGTCCTCCCAGCTTCCCTTAAAGTCAGTAACACATGCCCTCAATGTGTCTTCCAAACTCTGAATGGCTCTCTCCGACTGCCCATCCGTGTGGGGGTGAAAGGCAGTACTAAAAGTAAGTCTGGTTCCCAAGGCTGACTGCAGACTTGCTCAAAACCTCGAGGTGAACCTGGTGTCCCTGTTGGACACGATGCTGATAAGTATACTGTGTAACTTCACAATTTCTCTTATGTATAACTGGGTCAGCTTATTCAGGGTATAGGTCGTGCGGACCGGTAAGAAATGGTGGTTTTAATTAATCGGTTCACAATAACCTAGATATTATCATGCCCCGCACGTGACCTTGGCAATCCAGAAACAAAGTCCATCGTGATGTGTTCCCACTTCTACTCCGGTATGGGTACGGGCTATAATAGTCCAGCGGGTTTCTGATGTTCCTCCTTCACTTGCTGACATGTCAAGCACTTAGCAACAAATTGTGCTACATCCCTCTTCCTGTTATTCAACTAGAAGACCTTTTTCAAGTCCTGGTATATTTTGATACTCCCAGGGTGTACCATATAGCGGGAGTGGTGTGCTTCTTCTAGAACAACCCTTTTTACACTTCCGTCATTAGGAACACATATTCGGCTCTTAAACCTCAATAACTCATCACCACCCATTGTGAAATCCTCTTTTTCTTCAAGGACCTTCATGAGTTGAGTATCTTCTTTTTGCGACACTCGGATATGTTGAAAGAGCTGGGGCTCTACCCTCATACACGAAAGCATTCTTACCCCATCATTATGGGGTGCCATTCCACTGCATCCTCTAGCAATCTCATTTCTCAAACCATCAAGTGTGCCACCGATATTACGGCTTTTCGGCTTAGGGCATCGGCTACCATGTTAGTCTTTCCCAGATGGTAATCAATTGTACAGTCGTAATCATTCATTAAGTCCATCCATCTTCTTGGCCTTACATTCAACTCCTTCTGGGAAAATAGGTATTTGAGGCTCTTATGATCTGTGAACACCTTGAATTGGGCCCCATAGAGGTAGTGTCTCCATATTTTTAAAGTAATTACTACTGCCACAAGTTCCACGTCATGAGTAGGATAATTTTGTTCATATGGCTTCAGCTACTTGGAGGCATAAGCAATGACCTGCCCTCTTTGCATGAGTACACACCCAAGCCCTTTATGAGAAGCACCAGTGTAAATCACAAAGTCCTCATTTCCTTTGAGCAAGGTCAGTATCGGGGCTGTGGTGAGTCTCTTCTTAAGTTCTTGAAAGCTTCTCTCACAGTCCTCTGACCACACAAACCTCACATTCTTCTGGGTCAGCCGAGTAAGAGGAAGCGTTATCTTTGATAATCCCTCTACAAAGAGCCTGTAGTATCCTTCTAACTCTAGGAAGCTATGAATTTTGGTCACATTTGTTGGTCTCCCCCACTTAAGTATTGCTTCAATCTTAGAGGAGTCGATCGTGATCCCATCTTTAGAAATGATGTGCTCAAGGAAAGCTATACTGGGGCGCCAAAACTCACTCTCGCTTAATTTAGCATACAGTCTTTTCGACTTTAAGGTTTGTAAGAAAATTTTCAAATGCTGCTCATGTAGTTCCCGGCTTTTCGAATATATCAAAATATCGTCGATAAATACCACAACAAAATCATCCAGGAAAGGTCGGAACACTCTATTCATCGAATCCATGAACACGGTGGGGGCATTGGTTAACCCGAACGGCATTACAAGGAACTCATAATGACCGTATCAAGTTCTGAAAGCGATCTTCGAGATGTCTCCCTCCTTGACTCGCAATTGATGATACCACGATCGGATATCGATCTTTGAAAACACTTGGGCTCCTTGGAGCTAGTAAGAAAGGTCGTCAATCCTAGCCTATAGTCAATACACAACCTCAGGGATCCATCCTTCTTCTTCACAAACAGAACTAGCGTACCCCAGGGTGACACGCTGGGTCTGATGAATCCCTTATCCAACAATTCTTGCAACTGTTCTTTCAACTCTTTTAACTATGCTGAAGCCATTCTATACGGGGCTTTGGAGATGGGAACAGTGTCAGAGACTACATCTATCTCAAATTCAATCTCCCTTACTGGAGGTAGGGATGGTAACTCTTTTGGAAATACCTCGGGTTACTCTCTTACTACTGGTATCCCTTCTAGATGAGACTGGACGCCCCAATTTTCAACCACATAGGCCAGATATCCATCATATCTTTTAGTTAGGAGGTGAGAGGCCTGGAGAGAAGAGATAAAATGCAGAGGGGGAGTATCCCTAGTGCCCTCAGAGTGTAGTTTAGATTGGTTAGGGCATTTAAAGGTCACCGTCTTTTCATGGCAATTGACGGTGGCATGGTGTGTGGATAACCAATCCATGCCCAGAATATCATCAAAATCTTGAATATCTAGGAGTATTAGGTCTACAGGCAGGTCGAATCCTTCAACTGAAACTCTACACTATTTATAAACCCTATCAGTTTCCATAGAATATCCCATAGGAGTGCATACTACTAGAGTAAAATCAAGACACGTAGACTCAATATTTAGATAGCAAGCAAAATGGGGCGCAATAAAAGAGTGAGAGGAACCAGGGTCAATTAAGGCTCTAGCTTTAACATCACAAATGGACAGCGTACCTTTGATCACCAAGGTGGACGCCTTGGCTTCTTGCTCGGTGAGGGAAAATACTCGTCCTTGCATTTTTTTTCTGTTCTCCACCTTCGTCAGAGGGAAATCCTTGACCCAATGGCCGGACTGACCACACTTGAGACACTTGTCCAACTTCTTGTAACATTTAGCTTCAGCGTGGTCGTTCTTCCCACAATGAGAGCAGACCAGGTGTCGTTCATTCTCCATGTTGCCTGAAAAATTCTTCTGGGCCTTCTGGTTGCGCTGGTAAGGCCTTCCTCTAACGTCCCTCTTTAAAAATTGTCAAGGTTCTTCCCAAAGCCTCTCGATGACTCGGGCTTCATCTTTCCTTCCCTTCTTGATTGATGGTCCTCACAATCTCTCTCAATCTTCAGAGCGAGGACTACTAATGGAGCGTATGACTTAAGGTTAGCCGGTAGTACTCTCCCTTTAATGTCCGACCGAAGGCCCTTTCAAATTTAGCTGCTTTTCATGCCTGTGTTAATGATGTGAGGCACGTATCTAGAAAGCTCCACAAATTTAGCGGCATATTGCTTCACTATCATACCCCCTTACTGAAGCTCAATGAACTTTACTTCCTTCCTATCCTCGACGGAGTTTGGGAAGTACTTGTCGTCAAATGCCCTCAAGAAGTGATCCCAAGTGGTCTCGGTTCTCGACTCTCTCCAAGATTTCTTTATCGAGTTCCACCAGTATTCAACCTCTCCCTCAAGCATGAAGGCTCCCAACCTGACTTTCTGCTCATCCAAACAGTGTAACACTTCTAGGATCTTCTCTATCTGCCTCTTCCATCTCTCGCCTTCTACTCCTCCTTGCTCTAAAAAGGTTGGAGGTGCCATTCTTTTGAATCTTTCTATCAAGCTACTGTCGTTTTGCTCTGGGGTAGGTGTAGACTGGGCTGGCATTGACTCCTTCATCATTTGGGTCATTACACCAAGAGTCCTATAAAACTCGCCGAGCAAAACTCGCATTTTTAGCACGAGTCCTCGGCATCTTTGACCTAGCACAAGAGCACCCAGTCACTAATCTATCCTAAAACCATTCAAAGTTCACTTATAGAATCCCCCTAGGCCAAGAATCTTATCATTGCTGCCCTAATACCATAACTATCACAACCCCACCCCGACGCCCATTCTGTACTCAACGGAGGGTGACCGAGTGCGGGTACGTGATCCCAAGGTAGCGCATGTCACTCACGTCGGAGCTGACTCAACGCTGTTATATCGGTAATCAAAGCAAACCATGACAAAGAACTAAATCAAACTCAAACTGCAGATAAATATATAAAAGTGGAAGGATCCAGACACCAATAAAAATGTACTACATCAAATTCTTCCCAAATATTACACTTGAGTCTGGGGCACCAGAGCCCAATAATACATTTTTCCAAAATAAACAAAATTCAGGCTGAATCACCCAACTTCATAGAAGATCTGAATTTCTTCTTAAAGGAAAGATGGCTTTGACTCCCAACTGCAAAACACGTATTTCACACCCTTCAGACCTGTCGATATCAATCTACAAGAGGGGAGATATAGTGGGATGAGCTATAAAGCCCATTAAGTAGATCTAGGTGCGATAGATCACTATTGAGTATATTCATTCGTCATGAACAATTCTTTCAATTGTAAGAATTTACAGTGCAAACGTCATATAAATCAAAAATCATACCAATGCATCTATTTCGGGCGTCATATCAAAGTGTCATGGTTATCATTCAATCATTATAATCATCATAATTCACATGCATGATGCAGGCATCATCCACTCACTCCCTAGTTTACCTACTTCCGAAGTTGAAGTCCTATTCATTAGGCCAAGCCAATTGTTTAGGACCTCTACCATTCCTTAGGAGGGAGGGCAATGACAAGCGGGAAAATCCACTTCGTAATGCCCTCATACTCACACACACGGTCCTCGACATGCTTTAGGGTTTTCGATCGGAACTTACCTTATAAGGTATCACTCACTAGTCTTATCATACGAATTTCAGAGGGTGCAACCCTCCCCTTCACTTTCACCCAACTCCCCCTATCATTCAGCGAGTTAGGGAATATTTGCCGGCATCACTTTTCTCAAATTCACAGTACCCACTACCAATGGGTCTCCCATTGCGTAGTAGTCAGTATTAGCAGAACAGTGCGCACTACCGATGGGTGTCACATCGCATAGTGGCAGTATCACAATATCATAACATAGCATTACCCACTACCAATGGGTGTCCCATTGCGTAGTGTTCATTATCACAATATCATAACATGCTCAAGCATGCGTTTTACTCATACTTCCAGTCTCATTATGCAAAGTTGAGTCCTGTTCATAAATATACGACTATCATGTACACTATGCCACTTAGCATGAAATATTCATCATAAGAGAGCTATCACATGGCACTCACACTTATCAATGAGCATTTATGACACTTCATTGCATTTGCACTATGACATTCATCATGTAACATTCATCAAGGAACTACCACATGGCAATTGTACTTGTCACTTACCACGTATGGCATGGTCACATAGCATTGTTCATATAGTACTATCACATTCAATCATGTAGTATTCATTACATGAAACTAGCACATAGCACTTAAGCTTATCAATATCCACTTACAACACTTTGTCACTTGAGTGGGGTTCAGAAAAGAGTGTGCAATTCCTCTACATTGATAACCATGACATCCTCATGAAAAAGGGTCATCGTTCTCAAACCGTGGAGGGTTTTGGTATGGTTCCAAAATAAATTTCGAAACCGACTAACTCATGGTTCATATAAAAGTGATTTGAGCACATTTGGCCAGGATTTGAGCATAAGACAATCTGTTTCAAGATGAACACAGAACTAAAATTCTTTGGTGACACGTAACAGTGACGTACCTCTCTTCTCGGAGGCATAACTCCCAATCTAGGTAGAATTTCAAAATGAATTGAATATGCAATTTTAATTTTACACATATATCTTTAAAATGGCAGTGGTTTGAAGGTGTTTGGGTGGCATTGGTTAGGCTAAAAGCTCGGTGCAAAATAAGTGACAGTTGCTGAAAATTTCAGCTACTGTAGGCAGTGACATACCCTCACTTTTTGTAGTATTTACCTCAACTCATACAAAATTTTATCATGGTGTAAAGAATTAAAATTGTAGTAGACAAGCATATCTTTCATTCAAGACTGATTTGAGCTCATTTGGACACCGTTTGTCTACTGAAAAGCTGAATACGAAAACACTCACAGTTCTTGGAAATTTCTTTTCATAAGTTTTGACATGTTTCAAATAGTACATAATATCTCACAAGCCAAGATAAACCTTGATGTAAGCCCTTATTCACGTTAAACTAGTCTTACGAATGAGCTACTCCACAAATTTTCACAACTATCAAGATCATTTATGATACTCAATCATGCATGACACTTAGAAGCAGAAACCTAAAATTTCAAGCTCATTTAACTCAATCACGCCCATATCTTTCACTCACCATTTTACCTACTTCCATTACTTAAATTTGATTACTACAAAACCAAATGATGCATTGATATTAAACCTACTTACCTGATACTCATGACATCGTCAAAGCTCCCACTCATAGGACACTTCAAGCTCCTATCACAAGCTCTCTTCAAGGGCAGTAGTTGGTTCTAACTCTTGTTTTAGAGAGTGTGTGTAAGAGAGCAAATGAGGGAAAAAGGCGGTGGAAAAAAAGGGGAGAGGGGTTTAAGTACCTAAGGCAGGTGGGGTCCACTATGTGCCTGACCAGGTAGGTGGAGATGTCACTGTAGCTGACATGCACGGTACTAACAAGTGCGGTGCTGACACGTACTGCAGCAGTACGTCTTTTCTGTCTTCTCTGTCTTCACTGCCGCGCGCACTCCGCCACACGTGTTTTTCTTCTCTCTTCACTGCCGCGCGTACTCTACCGCACACATCTTTTTTCTCTCTTCACTGTCATGCGTACTCCGTCGCATGCATTTTTCTTCTCTCTTCATTGCCGTGCGCACTCCGCCATGCGTGTTTTTCTTCTCTCTTCACTGCCGCGCACACTCTATCATGCGTGTTTTCTTTCTCTTCTCTCTTCATTGCCGGGAAGGTCTGGGTCGTTACATCTTTTCTTCTTCAAACAAAATAAACTAAGATAATAAAACTTGTATTCCTTTCAAGGCCATATCTTACATAAATGTCACATTATAAAGGCATGTTTTTTTTGGGGTGGGAGAGGAAGAGCTCAACGACTCATTATACACTACATCTTAAATGTTCATTTCGTTGGACGTGTTGAAAATTAAGAACGTCTTAAATATCTCCCTCATACATGACATATCGGTCCCATATCACTTAATAAATTGAACAAACAATTCAAACTGCCTTATTTGAAAGGTCTTCAAATCAAAAGTTCTATATGATCAATCAAACACATGTACCCAAAACGTCATCAATATTCTAGCATATAATCAGGCACTTTGAATTCTTTAACATTCCAGCAGGTTATCTAACACATATACCTAGAACCTCTTGAACATCCTAGAAAGATAATCTTCTACTTCATAGTAAAGAAAAACTTCCGGTTTTCAGAGAACCTTTATCTTCCAACAAACAAATATGTCCTTAAGGAAATAGACCTCATGAGATTTTACTTTTGACTTTGGCTCTCCACCTTTTATAGTGACGCAAATAGACCAATTTGACTTTCTTTGAAAAACAAAATCTTAAGGAAAACGTTTATAGAAGGTGGAACTTTCTTTGTAAGGTTGTAAGCTTGCAGAATTGTATTGGAATGGTTTAGATTTGTCACACAATCTTCAAAAATGTGCCAACTTTTTATACTATCTCAAAAGACATGTCATATATATATTGTCCAACTAAAATAAAACATGTTGAATACTTGAATATCGCAACCTTAATTAAGATTGCCACCTTATATATTCCGCACCCAAATCTTAAAGTTTTCTTTTATCATATCCCTCATTGTTCCCCAGGGTTCTTCCCTTACCACATTTTTTTTTTTATCTCGAACAATGTGAACAATTTTTATTTTACAGCTGCAGGACACATACAAGACTAACACAATGCAGCTACTTACAAAAAAAATTTAGCCACAAAAATCAGAAAGTATCTCTTGCACTGACTGTATCTAACATACTCTTCGTACTCCTGTCTGATTTATGAACATCTCCTCCCTTAAAGCGCCTCTTGCTAATTCATCAGCCTTCGCTAAATCGTCAGCTAAACTATTTCCACTCCGTACACATGCATAAATGCTACTTTGTATTCTTGATATTCTTTTATATGTCATTTATTTCATTCCATAACATCTTCAAGTGCCAATGGACCTTTATTTCTCCTTTGCACTATGAGATTTCATTATTTGAATCCCCTTTCATGATAATTCTTCGACTATATTGTGTTGCTGAATTGCCGTTGTTCCTCCCTCCTCCCATCTTTTAAAACCCAACATATTCTTTTCTCCTATCGCATTCTTTCTCTAAAAAATCCAACCCATTCCTTTTTTTCCCACATTCTCTCTCTAAATATCCAATCCTTTCTCCCCTCTCACATTCTCTTTTAAAAAATATTGCCCATTTTGTGTCCTTTCATTAGGTAAAACCGAAATAAATATGAAGAGAGAAAAACTAAAGAAGATGAAATTTTACCACATATTTAGAAACATTGAGAATGCGATTTCTCTTGTCTTTTAATTTTTTTTTGATTTTATTTTAGAGAGAGAATATGAGAGGAGGCGAGAAAGGGGTTGATATCTAGGGAGACTGTAAAAGTGGAGAAAAATGGATTGGGCACCTAGAGAGAACATGTGCGAGGAAGACATTGGGTTGGGAATCTAGGAAGAATACGTGAGAGGAAAAAATAATGGGTTGAGTTTTTAGAGAGAATGTGTGAGAAAAGCTTACAATTTTGGACTTTTAGGGAGGGGCAAAAGGAGGAAAGAAACCTTCGGGAAAACATGCGTAAGACTATAAACGCTAAGATTAGGACCCGGTTTCTATGTGGCCAAGCTTGCATACGTAGAAATGCGGGCCTCTTAATAAATCTATTTTTGAGATGGATTTTAGAACTTAATTTTTAAGGACATCTAATCTCTAACATGGAGATCATGAATATGAAAAAATAAATAAATTTTTAAAATAAAAAATAATAATTCTAGTAAGAAAATATTTGGACCGTTAGTTTCCATTGTTTTAGATGGAACACCTACTTGCAATCATCTTTAAGATGGATTCTTTACACTTTCTGGACTGCATATGTAGAAATTCAGTTCAGCCCGCATGAAACAATTTTCCCTAAGATTATCTTTAAAAGCGAGGCAAAACGGTCAAGTTATATGAGAGCCAAAGTTGTAACAATTTCTCATGAAGTTGATGGCTTGAGGAGAAAGCGGTGGTAGATATCATTAATCGACTTGGGAGAATACTATATCAATTGGTTCTTTGGATTTCAGTTACATAAAAATTTGATTAACATTAAGCATAAATTAATCTCTTGAAAAAAAGAGAATATTTATAGTGTCAAGTCCCAAATTGATGTGATTTTGGGAGACATTGAACTTTTGGATCACAATATCCAAAATTCGAGTGTGTTGATTGATAATTTGATAATGGAGAGAAGTGTCAAATTGAAATCTTTGAATGATTTGCAGAGAGTGGAAGAGATCTATTAGAAGCAAAGGTTTAGAACTAAATGGCTAAAGGAGGGTGATCTAAACACCAAGTTCTTTCTTTCTATTGCAAGTGCACGGAGAAAACAAAATGATATTTTTGGTCTATCAATTCCAGGGGTTGATTCTGAGGATAATAGTGCTATGGAAAGGGGTGTCGTGAACCATTTTAATAGAACCTTCACAACTGAGGTGTCTTGTACACCAAAGTTAGAAGAAGTGCCTTTCAAAGTCTTTGCTGAAGAGCAAAAGTTGAAGTTAGAAGGGGACATTTCTTTAGAAGAACTAAAAACAACAGTTTTCTTATTGCCATTTGATAAAACTCCAGATCCCGATGGCTTTCTGCTTTTCTACTTTCGTAAGTTTTGGGATTTGGTTAAGTATGAATTGCTGAAACTGGTTAGGGGTCTTATGAATAGGGGGAATATTTAAAGGGGTCAATTCTACCTTTATTGCTGTTATTCCTAAGAAATCGGTTATTTCAGAGTTGTCTGATATGAGACCGATAAGTTCACTTACCAACCTTTATAAAATAGTGCCAAAGGTTTTGGCGGAACGTTTAAACGTGGTGTCACGTTTCCTTATATCAAGCACCCAATCAGCTTTTATTCAGAATCATAAAATTTTGGACAATGTGTTGTGGCCAAGAATGTGTTCATTCTAGATTGAGAAGTCCACTCTCTGGAGTCATCATCAAATTAGATATGGAAAAAGCTGATGATAGGGTCGAATAGGGAGTATTATTAAAAATTATGAAGAATATGGGTTTTGAGAATAGATGGAGGACTTGGATCTTTGGTTATCTTTCATCAGCTCACTTTTCGATACTTTTTTAAAGGGAGTCTGATTGGTTTCTTTAATGCCTCAAGGAATCTTATTGGTTTCTTTAATGCCTCAAGGGATATGAGGTAAGTGAAAGAAAGACTAATACGATCTTGTCGGGGAGTATATTTTTTTATTTTTCTTCTTTTTACCCTTTTTTTTCTTTTTCTTTTCTTTTGGAAAAGATCATTTACAAGTAGTCTTATTACAATAGCTCTTGCTTCAAAGAAAATAAAACTAATAAATCCAATATCTTAAAAACCTTGATGTCATTAAACCAATTTTCTTTAAACAAAGTAAATATCCACATTTCTTATGCTTGGGAATATAAATACAATATAATTAAATATGACAAGAAACAAAAAGAAAGTGTCGGAGATTACCTCAACTGGGTTATTATACCCCACACCGAATCACCACCATCTGATGGCGCAGGATCAACGATCAACCTTCAATATTAACCGAGAAAGCAAGTTTAGGCCAAACCCTCTAATGGAACTATGATCTTCTTTATCACAAATCTTAAACCGTTAGGTGAATCCCCTTAGCAACTGAGTTTGAGAGAGATGGATTATCGTTTTACTACACCCTAAAACCCTTAGCCATAAATTCATAGTTGAGAGATGAGAGAGAGAAAAACTCCATAACCTAAACCCTTAGGTTCCTTCACAATGTGGGAGAGAGAGAGATATCTCAAATATGGGAGAGTGGGACGTGCCCCATTTTGGGCTTTCATGAGAGAGAGAAACTTTTCTTAAGAGAGAAAGAGAAATTCTAAGTAGGGTGTACCCCTTTGTGGAATATAAGAAAGAATGATGAGAATTACGCATAAGAGATAAGTTTTAGAGATTTTTTATAGAGACAATCCATTTTTATAGCCTTTGAATAAGATTAAGGTTTCTTATAGTTTTCCTTGGCTTGCCACTTCTTGTGAGAATGAATATGAACCATTGATCTTGGGTGACTTGTGCGGTGAGAGATTTGAGTCATCCATTTCATAGATGAACCATCAACATTATGGAAGGTGCTAGAACCTTTATCCCCATTTTCTAAACCATTTTCTCATCAATGGAAATTAAATAAAATAATTTTAAATATAATATTTTGCATACAAAAATAATGAACAAGCATTTTCATGCTTTCCAAAAATTCATTCAAAGTTTCCTCAAGCCAATACCTTTCCAAAACACATACCAACTTGGCCTACAAGTCAAAATCACTTATCACCAAAATAGAAAGCTTCTAAATGGGTAGGGCATGCCACTCGTGAGAAGATCTCATGGGTGCCACCATCTAGGTCATGGTGGGCCCATGTGCATAATGGCCCCCATGTAATTTTAAATATTTTTAAAACTTAATAAAATAATTTTAAATTTTATTTGTTTAAATCAATGTAAAGTCAATATCTCTTATTTTATGAATCCAAATTTGACAAATAAAATATCCAGAGATCTAAAAAATAATAATAATAATTTTAAAATCATTTATGTCATAAAACAAACATAATTAAATTAATTAGTTGGGAAAATTATCCATATAGTCTACGAATTAAATCAATCAAACACTGGGGCACTCCACCTTTAATTGTGAATTACGGACCACACTTGCTTTATCAAACCGACCTAGTGTTTCCCATGACCCACAATCCAAACAAGAGCTCATTAGTGGGTCACCAAAGTCTAGCCGATCAGCCAAGGGTTCGTAATCCCAGTCTATGGATTTCAAGTTCTCCCTTAAAGACGTGCCAAGGTCACCTAAACCTGATATGATCACAGCTCCTGTGGCGCATAGGGCTATCTCTCACACATGCATAAGCTTCACCCTGAAAGGTAGTTCGCTTTCCCAAAATGGTCTATCATTATGCATGTCGTATGATGGTACATGGATGAGGCTTTGGCCACTGTCTCTGAAGGCCACCATCACACACAAGGGTCACACAGTCCCTCGGTTTACTCATCCGAGCATACTCCGACCTCATTAAGAGATGACCCATTAAAACCCTTATCAGTTGATTTTCTATGCCCATGTAACATAGGTTTTTTCCAACCGACTGGCCTAGATCGTCAAGCATAGTTCGGTATCAACAAACATCGTTTGCTTAGTATGGTTCACGAGGGACCACACTCCCACTGAGTTCATGTTCCACTATATCATTTCATTTTACAAACACTCATAAGGCCTTTAATGATCACATTTACCCAACATCTCCTACTTGGCCTTTGCAGGCCTTACATTCTCTCTTTCTTATTTTCTCTCATCCCCATCTCTGTCTATCAATTACAATCTCTCTCTCAATAGATTAATCATGACTTTCGCCATCAATTCTTTCACAAAAAGATTGATAGACGCAATGCTTTTTTCTCATTGCTGCTTGAGTTTCATCCCAAAAGTGGTCATAGCCCATATTTCATATCGCATCACGAATCAAAAATCATGGACCTATTGTCGTAGAGAACCTTCACATACCCTCATCACATGGGGTCGTATGTTCATGGGCTCAAAAGATTTCTTCAAATAAGATGTTCCCTTCTGTAGCCATATAACCTGCGTCACATATCCGAGTTCCATAGGTGAGCAACATTATAGTCTGTTGTTTTATCTCGCATATCAAACACTAGCAGGTGCTCCCATTAGAATATTTAGTTATCTAGATCTCGATCTTTCTCAATCATACCTCATTCCTCAGGTGATAAAAACATGGATTTATATGCTTGGAGTTCTTATTGAATCGTGGCTCTTTGGACATGCATGTAGCCGTTATGTTGTCGCAGAAATCCTTACTACCTTAGAACACACGGGGTGAAAGTCAAGGTAATTAAGAAATTTATTAATCCATACGGCATCCCTGGCCACCAAAAATCACACCACGTACTTGTTTATGATGAAAATATGACAGATCTTCCGATGAAGATCTCTTGAATTTTAACACCTTAAACTAATAAAATAGATGTAAATAAAGTGGTAGAGAAAGTGGGACAGATCGAATTCAGATCTGAGGCCAAATTTTCTTGGAAACGTGCAGATCTACTCTCAGATATTTGGTAGAGCCAGCATGATGTAAAGCATTAAAATACTATTTTTAAGACAAGTTAACGGATAAAAAATAAATAAAAAAAGAAGAAGAAGAAAGTGAGAGGAAGAAATAATACCAAATCGAGCCGGATGGCCCGAGATTTCCGAGCCTTCGAGGGCTAGCCCGTATCAGAACTGGTTCTTTTTGCCTCTCTGACAGATTTCTAGTATAAAGGGTTAGATCTAGGGTTGTTGTGCCCTAATTCTGTTTTGATCTAAGGTGTTTGTACCCTAGATCTAGGTTTTCTCAGTCTTGGGAGTTAGGACTTCAAGAGGCTAGGGTTTCTATCTTCCCTAGGGTTTTCAATCTAGAGATTTTTCTAAAGATGTCGGTCTTTCTCAGGGTCTGGAAGAGAATTTCCTTTGTGATCTCTAGAGGTTGAATATGAATTCTAATATTTTTCCTAATTTTTTGGGATTTTTGGCGTTTTTTTTTCTAACTTTTTAGGAATTTTCTAAGGGTTTTTCTTATTTTTGGTATTTTGGGCAAATTTCCTAATTTCGAGAATTTCTAAGGTTTTCTTTTTTTTTTATCTTTTTTTCCCTCCTTTTGGGTTAGGAAGAGGGGGTATTTATAAGATTGATTTGGTGATTTTTTCTAAATTTTTTAGAGTTTTTTCGAATTTTATTTATTTATCTTGAAGCTTTAGCCTTATTTAATTAAAGAAAATACCTTTATTGCTTCATAAAATCAATAAACTACATCATAAATGCTGCATCTGCATCATCAAGCCACGTCTGGGCCTGTCGGGCCCGTTACAGCCATGCCCATGACCCGACAATTGGGTCTCACAGGGACTAAATTGTCATTTATTATATCATTTTATCCATAGGTCTGATTCAAACGATTCTTAGACCGTTTGAAAGCTCTTGGACTCTACGTCAAATTGGGATAGGAATTTGGATAGTTTTGGGGTTATTAAATTGGGTCTACTCGGATAATGTGGTCCTAAAGGTTTAGAAAGCCATAGAATTTATCAGATTTAAAATGGGGTGTCTACAGTTGCACCTCCTTAGCAATCTCTGTCATTCGAGGGACAAGTGAATGGCAAAGAAGTAGAAACTTTGGTGTTCCCTGTCCTTCGAGGGGCAGGTGAACGTCAAAGACAAAGAAGACATTTTAAATTTCTTCCTGAGGTCACGTGGTCAGGGAACACACCAGCTATCCCTCCAAGTCTTTGCACTCATCAAGCTCACCCACCTAGGGAATTTTTCCTCCTAGGGTTTTTGACGTGAGATGTCGGTGAGTTACAGAAGCTTGAAACTCGAGTTGAATTTTCTAGTCATGCCACTTAACTTCAGGGGTTTTTGTAGTTTTGAATTTTTAACCCTGTCATTTTCTTTGATCTCCTTAGGGTTTCCTAAGGCTGTCTATAGGAAAAGGCTTTTATAGGAAGATACTTATCTGGCCGAATCCGAAGTGAGAGAAGAGGCAGCAACGCTGCAATCGTGGTAAACGCGGTAATCATCGTATACGGGTGTCCAAGCTCCTTTGTTTCTTTTTAAGATTTTTTTAGAATATTTGAAAGTAGGGGGAGATTTTGAAATAGAACCCAAAGCAAGGACATGTTACGATTTTAACAAAGAAATTAAAATTTTTGGAAATCACAAGACATATAGTGAAAATTTTGAAAAGAGAAAGATATTTCAGAAAACAAGGTTGGTTAGCAGTTTTAACTCTTGCAACCGTAGAGCCCTCTAAGCAGTTTAGTGTCATGTAGTGATGGACCATACACCCGACCCTTTTACGTCAATACAGGGATAGACAGAATCCATCGAAATGGGTGGTTGTGCCTTGGATACACCCGACCTTTTGAATCATACGGGGCTAGACGATACCTGCCTCGGCTCTTTTACGTTGTATGAGTTTGACGTTTTTCCATCGAACAACGTGGTTGTGCCCTGGATACACCTGACCTTTCACGTCATACGAGGATAGACGGTACCTACCTCGGCTCTTTTACGTCGCACGAGTTTGACGTCTTTCTATTGAAACAAGGCAGTTGTGCCCTGGATACACCTGACCTTTCACGTCATACAGGGATAGACGGTACCTATCTCGGCTCTTTTACGTCGTATGAGTTTGAAGTCTTTCCATTAAACAGGGTGGTTGTGCCCTGAATACACCTGACCTTTCACGTCATACGGGGATAGACGGTACCTGCCTTGGCTCTTTTACGTCACACGAGGTTGATGTCTTTCCAATGAAATAGGGTGGTTGTGCCCTGAATACACCTGACCTTTCACACGATACTAGAGTAAACGATATCTGCCTTGGCTCTTTTACGTCGTACGAGTTTGACGTCTTTCTTTTCTCGACTCTTTAACGTTGTACAAGTTTAACGTTTTTCCTGTCTCGACTCTTTAACGTCTCACGAGTTTGACGTTTTTCCTGTCTTGGCTCTTTAACATCGCACGGGTTTGACGTTTTTCCTGTCTTGGTTCTTTAACGTCGCACGAGTTTGATGTTATTCCTGTCTTGGCTCCTTAACATTGCACATGTTTGACATTTATCCTAAATTTGACTTTGGGACATCATACGCACACACGAGGATGAGCTTGCCTCATTTCGCCTCAGGGGATCCAGTCAAGAGAAAAAACCTTCCAAACTAACCAATATCGTCATTGGCGAGGTTCACCCATCTTCAATATGCGGTAGTTGATAGTTATACTCATACAATCATGGAGTGCCTAGCTAGTTTCAAGCCTTCATAACAGGCGTAGGAAGTTGGCTTCGAGAACGAGGCTAGATCGACTAATAGTTTAACCTCTTATAGTGATAGAGGAAGTCCTTTCTAAAAACGTTTTGGAATAGAGGGTTTCAACAATCAAATTGAAAAAGTGCTTTTAAAATGGATGGGCCTTACAGATTTGCCACCTGTGGCCCCTTTAGTGGTCCCTACATGAGCGTATCGGATCCTTGCTTGATCTTTGGGACGAGGAATCATCAAATATTTCTTTATCTTCCAACTTCAGCTCTTGTATTGCAATTCAAGGAGAGCTCTCTGGAGTTTCGAGTGAAACAAAGTCTTAAAAATACAGGATACCACCCCTGGGTGTTCAGAATCTCTTTAGATTTCCGATTTCGTTCCTCCACCACTCACCTTTCAAATTTTCAGACAATCTAGGTTCTTAACAATGTTCCGTCAAACTAATATTTATTGATTTTCTTTTAACACCACTTTGACTCAGGGGTAGGAAGAGATGATGTTTAGAGAGAAAAGACTTTGGAGAGTAGAATGAATGAGAAAACTTCTTCCTTTTCATCGCCCTGGGGTCCTTTTCGGGTGTTCAGAATGGTAGCCTTTTATTTCCAATGCTTGAGGTTCCTTTCGGATTTTTAGCCCAGCGGATTTATTTTTTTGTTTTTTTGTTTTTTTTTTTTTAAAAAAAAAAAATCTCCGGGGTCCCTTTTGGGTGTTCAGCCTAGTAGCATTTTTTTCAACGCTTGGGTTCCTTTTGAATTCTCAGCCCAGCGGAATTTCTTTTTTTTTTTTTGAAGAAGAAGAAAACAGTGACAAAGGAAGAGGGGGAGGATGAAGAAGAATCAAAATGTGCCCCCTTTTTTTTTCTTTTTTTTAGAAACTCACCTTAAGGTCATGTAAGAATTCGATCATCTTTCCCTCCTCCAAGTGGAAGGGAGGTTCAAATATCGGTCTTCCTCTGATTTCCCTTAACCCAAGTTGGCATCCAAAATCTCTTTGACAATGGTTGCTGAGTCTCCGTTGAACTTTTCCTTTAAACTGCTCAACTTGAACCTTGATTTTGGGACTACAAATCACTCTCATTTTCCTAATCCCTCAATCTTCTGTATGGACGGATAGGCTCATCAGAGCCGTTAATGGAGTATTTTATGTTACACATTAGGCGTTAATGCCTTTTGAAATATGAGGCATGAATGCCTCATTTGGTTATTTGAAAGGGGTGAGTGATCACCCAACTCCTTTTCGATAATCTTTTTCATTTTGAATTACTTTTTGAAGGTTAACTCCGTAGTAGGCTCCTGCTTAGTGCTCGAGCTTAGATGAGACTCTCGCACCAGAAGAGTGATTACGTTGGTATCAGATGGCCTTACCGCATGTTGGGAGTCAACAAAGAAAAGTTCAATCTCTTTAGAAAGCCCTGTAGGGGTTGCCCCTGCAGGGCTTTCTGTTCTGTTGGGAACTTGTTCTTCACTTGATGAATTCTCTTGATATGGTGGTACTCCGGTTATCAGAGTTGTGCTCATGTCATTAATGACTTTTAGAGAGCCTACCTCTTGAGGAGGTAACATGGTCGGATTTTCAATATCCAATTCTTGATCCCAGATTGATGGATCATTCAAGAAATCTTGTGAAGGTGATCTAGGTGAGCCCCTTAGAATTTCTAAAGATGCGAGCTTTATCAACTCTAGTGAAGATGTCAAATCTTTGGGAATAGTCAAATTTGGGCTCTTTGCTTCTCCATCATCTATAACTAGGTTCATCTTATGAGGTGACTCAGTTAAATCTTCTAAGCTTGGCTCCTCATCCCATATAAGTGGGTCGACGAAGAAGTCTGGTGAAGGTGGCCCAGGTGGGCCCCTTAGAATTTTCAAAAGTTTGACTTTTTTTTATTTTTGAGGTGTTGGCTCCTTGTTTGGAAGCATAATGGGAGACTTTAGGGTGTTGACCCCTTGTTTGGAAGATGATCCCTTCTCGTTGATCTGGATCACATCAATTTCTAACACGTCGTCCTCATCATATTGATCCCTCTTAGGTGGGTCGTCAAGGTTGTGGGGTGAAGGGCTTCTTTTTAGCACTTGCTCATTTGCCCCCTTAAGAGTTATTGTCCCAGAATTAAGATTTTTTTTTTCGTCATGGGCTTGAAAATCCATAGCTTCAAAACCTTGGTTGAGCTTATGCTTGAGTTCATATTGCACTTGAGAGTTTGATTCGTTGCCACACATGTGTGAATCCTTTATTGTGTTAACTTGGAAGTACGTGTTGAAGGGTTCATATGCCCTAGTGTGGCTCTCGATGATGGTGATTTGTTGTGCCACTTTTGGGAGTGTATATTGGAGTGGAATTCTATATGCGATACCCTTTTCTTTTCCCCTTCTTCAGTTATGGTCCTTGCTGCTTTGATCTTTAGTCATTAACTCGTGGGTGAGGTTATGCTCGTTTGTTCTTCATCTACTGGACTTTCCAGGTGATTTCTTCTTGTACTCCAAGTCCTTTGTGGATGGTCCTCGAGTTTGGGCACAACTTGTGATTCTCCTAAGTTAATCAGGTTGACATCACATTTGTTTGTCGAAGCATCGAGAGTTTCTGATTTTTCTATGTTATTAGGCTCTTTCTTTCTCAGTGTTATAGGCATAGTTTGGATGACAATCTCACCATTGGGATGTATCGCCTCCATGGAAAGGAGGAATCTTGGTAATTCTATGAGCCTTGCCTTAATAAATTTCTTCATGACATCGGTCATAGGCTCATCAATGGGAAAGAATTCCATTGGTGTAGAAGTCTACATTCTCCATGTGGTAAAATGAATTTTAGTCTTTCTCTGTAAATGGTTTGCAGGAGGATTGCTTCTCTTGATAATGTTCACTTCTCCTTCTTGAGAGTTTTCGGCTGCGGCCTTATCTTCCTTGGCTCTCTCATACTGCGATACTCTTTCAAGAATAGCATTAAATGAGTAAAGAACTGGCCCCATTCTGAAAAACGTGACATATTCTGGAGTCATGTTCTCTAATGCCAGGCTTACCTTCGCAGCTTCAGGGAGTGGAGTTTCAATAACCAACATAGCGGCCTCTCTGAATCTGGTTATAAATAGGGAAGGAGACTCGCTTGACTTCTGTTTTTGTGGATGTTAACTCACCAAGGGTGACGGCTCTTGGTCTTCCTCCGCTATAGTGGGAGGAAAATTGCTTGAACATTTCGTCAAGAGTTGCTTAAGGGTCATCCTTCATAAATCTTCGGTGCCACATCAAGGGTTCTTCTGATAAGCTATGCTAGAACATGACCTTAAGTTGGTTGGGTCGGTCTCGCAGTGTGTGGACCATCAATAAGTAGGAGTTGATGTCTGCCTCAGGATCCTTTTTCCCTATAAATTTGTTTCTAAACTGTGGCATCACAAATCCCACTAGTAGATCTTCTAGGTGTCCTAGAATTTCTTGTACATAAGCTTTAGGAGTTGAGAAATCCCATATTCTCATTTTCTCTAAAGAGTCTTGAAGGTATTTCATACAAGTGAATTGAGGGGTCGTTATAGCTATGAGCTAGCTTGGTTGTTGGTCTATTGAATCTGACTTTGTGGTATGTGGCTAGTATAAACTGGTTGTTGAGCCCATATAGCTGGTTGCCCTAAGGATTGAGCCTGAGGTTGAATGTGAAGTGTTGATTGTTGACTTGTAGACTTACCCGAGCTTAGTTGGGTCAGAGCATACTCATTACTCGGAGGTTGCACAACTTGGCCACGCAAAGAGGTCTGCGTGATAGGATTACTACTTAACTGGGATGGATGACGCAAGCTGCTATGACGATTAGACCTCTGAGCTCGGGTGGTTAGGTCTACCTAACTCTGACCTTGGTTGGATTATCTATCACTAAGGTTAGGGTATTCTCTTGCCTGAACACTGGACTGAAAGAGTGAAGGAATTTCATAACTACTGTCAAATGGAGCCTGCCCTTCAGGTAGTATGGAGCTTGAGTGATGATTAGAACTAGACCTCTGACTCATAGTGGATTAGATTGGCAGGCTAACAGCCTTACGATTATCCTGGTTTGAGCCAAAATGTTGGACTTGGCCTAAGGCTTGAGCTTTTGACCTGACTTTCATGGATTGAGTGTGTTGGATGGTGTATCCTCTATTGAGCAGGTCTTAAAAGTAAGCATGCACTTTAGGATTGTTTTTATATCGAGTTAAGTCAAAACTCTGATCTTCACTGGTGATGGGTTGCTTAGGTAGACTTTCCCTAGTTGTATGTGAACCCACTCGCCTATTAATTGGCTGATTGCCAAGACTGAAATGTTGGGCTGCTAATTGACCGTCGGGGTTCACACGGTTGACTCAGAGAATTTGGTCAGGGCCTTCTTCTTGTTGTGTCGACTGGATTTGACGTTAACCCTATGTCTTGGAGGATTGCCCCCAACCTAACCCCTTGACTATTCAGGGTATTAGGAACCTTATCAACATGTTAGCTCGTGACTTCTAAAGGGTGGCCTTGAAGATGGCTTAGACGGCTAGGTTTGGTTCTATGTGGATCGAGAGTCGGTTCACTGACAGGAGTGCTATGGATGATTTGTGAGGGAGCATTGTGACGGTGCCTCTCGGACTGACTAGGTTCTCTAAATCTAGACTGAGCTAGGGCCATAGGGTTGGACCTTAATCTGCTATGATCTTGGGTCATGATTCCTTGACTTGGTGAGATCTAAACTTGACGCCTCATGGTAGACCTAGTCTGACTCTAGGGCCAAAAACCCTAACTAAGACCTAGGTTAAGACTAGACTAAAACCTAGATTTGTTAGACTCAATGGATATTTGTTCGGACTTTGAACTAGGGTAATCCTAGTCTAGCTCTAGAGGAAACTCTATGCTTAGACCTATGCTAAAACCAAGACTAATATCTAGACTAGATGGTGCACAAGTCTCGGCTCAGACCAAGAGTGGGTCTAGGTTTGGAGGGCTAAGCAACCCTAATTTATTTTTTATTTTATTTTTTTTATCTTTTTAATTTTGATAAAACACAGTTAAACTAAGCATGGTGAAAGCATGGAAAATATGATTTTAATCAAAATTAACAAACTAAAATAAAATTAAAAGGGCAGAAACAGAATAGATCTATCTGAAGCAAATATTTTTTTATATTTTTTAAAAATTCTATTTTTGGACAAAAATTGGTAAATAGGGAGCTAAAGTCCCTAGAATGGTCCTGTGGGGTCCCAGAATTTTTCTGGGACACTTGCAGTTGGGCGACACGGGTGGTGTCGTGCAGGCGGCACTACTAGTGTCACCCTTGCAGGGTGGGCGACAAGCTTGGTGTCACCCAAAAAGATTTTTTTTTTTGTTTTGTTATATTTTTATCTAGTTAATCTTGATGAAATAAGACTGCTTTAACCTTGGAATAAGCAGGGAATAAAAATATTTATGATGAAATAAATTAAAATAAAGTAAAAACCAAAAGCCCAAATTGAATTGAAACATATTTTGTTTCTATTTTTAAAAATTTATTTTGATCTGAATTTTTTTGTGCACTCACAGAAGAGACCTTAGAATAGATCCACAAAGTTTTAGAGGTTTCTGAGACCTTTGAATTTGGGCGACACTGGCAGTGTCGACTCGAAAAAGCAGGGTTTCGGAGCACCGAAACACTGGATTCTAGTCACAAACGAATTTTTAGGATCATTTGTGACTAAAAACAGTGAAAAAATGAATAAAAATTGTATTTTGATGCTTGGATCAAGCTCGAAATACCCCATGGTGGGCGCCAAATTGTTTACGATGAAAATCTGACAGATCTTCCGATGAAGATCTCTCAAATTTTAACACCTTAAACTAAAATAGATGTAAATAAAGTGGTAGAAAAAGTGGGACAGATCGAATTCAGATCTGAGGCTAGATTTGTCGGGAAACGAGCAGATCTACTCTCAGATATGTGGCAGAGCCAGTATAATCCAAAGCATTAAAATACGATTTTTAAGACAAATTAATAGTTCAAAAATAAATGAACGAAGCAAAACATTAAAAATAAGAAGAAGGAGAGATGAAGAAATGATACCAAACCGGGCCGGATGGCCCGGGATTCTCGAGCCTTTGAGGGCTCGCCCGTATTAGAACCGGTCCTCTTTGCCTCTCTAATTCGGATGTTGACCAACAGATCTCTGGTGTAAAGGGTTAGATCTAGGGTTGTTATGCTCTAATTCTAGTTTTGATTTACGGTTTTTATGCCCTAGGTCTAGGTTTTCTCAGTCTTGGGGGTTAGGACTTCAAGAAGGCAGAGTTTCTAACTTCTCTAGGGTTTTCAATCTAGAAATTTTTCTAAAGCTGTCGGTCTTTCTCGGGGTCTAGAGGAGAATTTCCTTAGTTTTCTAAAGGTTCTGTAATCTTCAGAGGTTGAATATGAATTCTGATATTTTCTCGAATTTTTTGGGATTTTTGGGAATTTTTTCTAAATTTTTAGGAATTCTCAAAGGGTTTTTCCTATTTTTGAGTAATTTTCCTAATTTCGAGAATTTCTAAGGTTTGTTTTTGTTGCTTTTCTCTCTCCTTTTGGGTTAGGGAGAGGGGCTATTTATAAGATTCAATTGGTGATTTTTCTTATTTGTTAAAAGTTTTTTCGGATTTTTTTGGATTTATATTGAAGCTTTTGCCCTATCTAATTAAAGAAAACGTGTTTCCTGCATCATAAATTATTATTTGTTATATCTTTTTATCCATAGGTTTGATTCAAACATTTCTTGGACCATTTGAAAGCTCTTGGGTTCTACTTAAAATTGGGATTTTGGTAGTTTTAGGGTAATTAAATTGGGTCTACTAGGATAATGTGGTCCTAAGGGCTCAAAAAACCATAGAATTTACTATATTTAAAATGGGGTGTCTACAGTACTCTACCTCTATGGTGGACAATTCCTCCACATCCTGTTTCTTTGATTTCTAAGAAATTGTACCCCCTCCAAGCATGAACACATATCCAGATGTAAACTGCGCATCATCTGGATCTGTGAGATAGCTTACACCTATATATCTGAATATCCAAACAGCTAAAAAAACGTGGGACTGTAGCAGCTCCCACTCAATTATTGCACACATAAAATATACACTCTTAGCAATCTTATGCAATAAGTAATTCAATGCCCGTTGGTTTCACAATATGAAAACCTTTCATGAAACACAAAGGTTCAACCACACTAGTCATCTTGGTAGTAAATCCATACAAACCAAGTTATCTAATCAACACAACATGTTTCAAGGAAGCTTAGCATGATGACATTCCTTCAACATTCCCTATGGTTCAAGGTCTTAGGTAATCGAGGATTTTAAATAACTAGAAACATGGGTCAAAGCACATGGGTATTTAAAAAGCAGTGCATCACAGCTTTATCCCACTTATAAATACCTTCAAGACACAAAACTTTTCTCTTTAATAAAAAAAAAAAAAACTATTGACTTGGTATATATATATATATATATATATATATATATATATATA
>NW_006495933.1:489245-507308 GCF_000471905.2 Amborella trichopoda | reverse complement strand
TAGTAGTATATATATATATATATATATATATATATATATATATGCATTTTCAAGCTATAGTTAGCTACTAATATGACGTTTTAAAATGATTTTTATAAAGACTTAGTGGACCTTGCAAGACTATGTGGTTTTCTCAAAACCATATTCATATAAGTATGTTTTTCTCAAATTATCCAATTTAATTTTAAAATGCATTCTCGGCCTTCAAAAATCATTTTATCGTATTCACCTTTAAATTCCTACCAAGTCAAGTTCATGGCTATAAAAAACAAATCTTATATACCAACTTATAATTTTATCCAAAAGAAAGAATTACTAAAGAATAGTTATTAAAGCCATGACAAAATACTTCCTTTTTGCCAAATATGGAGAATTTCTTAAGAGATTGTCATCACATGCAATACATCATATTATAGACATTATTGGGAGGATGGGTACTAAGACCGCATTCCATCAGAACATTCCCTTCGTGCTTACATACTTGAATGAGCCACACACATCTCTCGTGTTTCATCCTTAGGGCTCAAAGCCCTTGATCAAATCATATCTCCATGAGTATTACTACCTTAAGTACTTCATACTCTAGCACAAGAAGTCACTAAAATATAGGGTATTCAAAAATCAGCTCTTTCAAATTTATTAGCACCTATCACTTAATGTCTATACACTTCATACATATTCATAAAACAATTAACCAAAATATAACCAAAACATCTTAAACATAAAATAAAAAGTTATTGAATCATCTTTCCCTATATGGCCTTACCATGTAATGTGGGATAGATTTCATACCTCAAAACCATGTAGTGTGGTACCTAGGCTTTCTTGATTTATTGCTTTTATTTGTTTGATAAGATTTTGTGATCTTGGAATAAAACTCAACTTATGGAGAATATATTGGTCATCGGCTTCACATGTCACGAAGTGTCCATCTTTTCGACACTTGAATTCTTTCTGTTTCATACCGTGAAGAAATTCTCTTCTTTATCCCATCATTTCAAATATCACAAATTTGATTCTCCCACTGATCTTTAGCATTTCTTCGCTAGCACCAAATCTATCTATGTATCCCTTCATCTTGAAGAAACCAAGATGTTTTTATAGGTATTATGTTTCTTCTTCTTTCTGTTATTCCCATATTGAAAACTCTTCATATAGAGTGTCATATCTCGCCAACTCTGCATTATATCTCTATGAAGTTTTACTATAATAAATTATACTCATGGTACACTATAAAACCTTTTTAAATGAGCCCTAAAAAGGTCTCCATAATTAGGAATCCAAAGATGTGTCTTATCATGCCACATCTTTTAATTTACTGCAATAATAGAACTTGAACATCCCATGATAAAAATATGATATCTCTCAACTCATAAAGAGTTTATCTCTTAATCCTTTTGAATATTGAAATAAACTCAAAAATATAAAATAGTGAGTTCCATCCCTAAATCATAACACTTAGTGAGTCTTCATTTCAATGACATTTACGTCACAATGCAATTTTCTCAGTAGAAAATCAGCCTGAGCACCTCTTAATAAAAAATTTGTTTCTCTCATTCATCAAAGAATTTCTGCCTGAAATATTTTGTGTTGAAAACTAAACTCAAAAATAAATTATAACACCATAGTGTGAATCCTAAACAATAATTTTCGTCAGAGAAATAAATAAGTGATATTCACATCACAAAATAAATCATACTGTAGAATTTCAAAATAAGCACTATCTAGTAAAATTATTTTTTCTCTCTACCCTCATGGAGTTTCCCTTTCAAACCAAATTTGTTTAAAAGTAGACACGTAATAGTAACACATATATTTACACAAGCCTTATATTGTTCTGTTAACTAGGCTTGATAAATATAGTTATTCATATCTCAATGAAGAACATACCAAATTGCAGAAAATTCAGGATGACCTCTCTTCAATCCAAAATTTTTATTCCTCTCTTCCCATAGATATTTCTCTATCAAATAAATTTTATTAGAAAATAGACTCAAAATGAAAGTCTGAAAACTTATTGTGGACCATAAAAGATTATTTTAAGAATGGAAATAAAATCATGAATTCCAAGTCATTGAAATAGTTTTCGTTGCATAAAACAGCACGTGCGCACTATTCAATAAATAGACCATATCGTTCAAACCACAAGGAATTTCTTGATGAACTATTTTTTTTTTTTTTAAGTATACTCAATTTTGTGAGTCATAGTCCAATTTCAACTAGAAATAAAATCATATGGTTGGTGGAAAAAATCACGGAACTCAATATTTCCCACGGAACTCAATAGACAGTTCCTATATTTTGTAGGGTTGGAACTGACACCCTTCATTGATGAGTCCATAACTCTCAATTCCCTTAGGATCGCCTACTAAAATTTTCAAGTAGATCCTACTCTCAAAGACGTACAATATCGCTAATGTATGTAATGTAAAAATGCATCATTATTTTCTTCATATCACTACTCCAAAATAGCTCAGAATATCTATTCTGCACAGTGCATTTTTCGGTATTTGTATATTTCAATAATTCTATTTGACCATAAAGGTCATTAGCTTTTTTTTATCTCATTCTCAAGCTTGATCTAGATTCTAGACTCAGTAAAGAGAAAAGATAATTAATGGCATCAAGTTCAATAGCTCTGATACCAACGAAAGAAAGACTAATGTGATCTTGCCGGAGAATTTTTTTTTTTATTTTTCTTCTTTTCACCCATTTTCTTTTATTTTTTTGTTTTTTTGGCAAAAATCACTTACAAGTAGTCTTTGTTTCAAAGAAAATAAAACTAAAAATTCCAATATCTTAAAAACCTTTATGCCATAAAACAATTTTCTTTAAACAAAGAAAATATTCACAATTCTTATGATTGGGAATATAAAGACAATATAATTAAATATGACAATAAACAAAAAGAGAGTATCGAAGATTACCTCACCTGGGCTTATTACACCCCACACCGAGTCACCACCATCCGATGGCACTGGATCAACAATCAACCTTCAATCTCAACTAAGAAAGCAAGTTTATGTCAAACCCTCTAATGGAACTATGATCTTCTTTATCACAAATCTCAAACTCTTAGGTGAATCCCCTTAGCAACCTAGTTTGAGAGATGGATTATTTTTTTTGCTACATCCTAAAACCTTTAGCCATAAATTTATATGTGAGAGATGGGAGAGAGAAGAACTCCATAGCTTAAACCCTTAGGTTCTTTCACAATGTGGAAGAGAGACAGAGAGATTTCAAAGATGGGAGAGAGGGACGTGCCCCCTTTTGGGCTTTCAAGAGAGAGAAATTTTTATTAAGAAAGAGAGAAAAATTCTAAGTGAGGCATGTCCCTTTATAGAATAACAGAGAGAAAGATGGGAATTACGTATAAGAGATAAGGTGTAGAGATTTTGGGTAGAGACAATCCATTTTTATAGGGTTTGAACAAGATTAGGGTTTCTTAGGATTTTCCTTAGCTTGCCTCTTCTTATGAGATTGAATATGAAATATTGATCTTGGGTGACTTGTAAAGTCATCCATTCCATAGATGGGTCATCAACATTATGGAAGGTGCTAAAACCTTTATCCCCCTTTCCTAAACCATTTTTCCATCAATAAAAATTAAATAAAATAATTTCAAATATAATATTGTGCATACCAAAATAATGCACAAGTCTTCTCATGCTTTCCAAAAATTCATTCAAAGCTTCTTTAAGTCAATATCTTTCCAAAACGCATAGCAACTTGACCTACAAGCCAAATCACTTATCACAAAAATGGAAAGCTTTTAAATGGGTGGGGCGTGCCACCCATGAGAGGATCTCATGGACCCCACCATCTAGGTCATGGTGGGCCCATGTGCACAATAGGCCCCCGTGTAATTTTAAATATTTTTAAAACTCAATAAAATAATTTTAAAATTTATTTAAATATTTAAATCAATATAAAATCAATATCTCTGATTTTATAAATCCAAATTTGATAAATAAAATATCCAAAGATCTAAAAAAAATATTAATAATTCTAAAATCATATATATCATAAAACAAACATAATTAAATTTATTGTATGAGAAAAGGATCTATATGGTCTACAAATTAAATCAATCAAACACTGGGACACTCTACCTTCAACTGTGGACTACGGACCATACTGGCTTTATCAAACCGATCCAATGTTTCTCATGACCTATAGTCCAAACAGGGACTCATTAGTGGGTCACCAAAGTTTGGCCGATGAGCCATGGGGTCGCAATTCCAATCTGTAGATTTCAGGTTCTCCCCTAAAGACGTGCCAAGGTCACCTAGACCTGATGCGACCACAGCTCCTCTTGTGTATAGGGGTATCTCGCGCACATGCATAAGCTTCACCCTTAAAGGTGGTTCGCTTTCCCGAAAAAGTCTATCATTATGTATGTCGTATGATAGTACATGGTTGAGGCTTTAGCCCCCATCTCTGAAGGCCACCATCACACTTACACTGTCCCTCGGCTTACTCAACCGGGCATACTCCGACCTCATCAGGGGATGGACCATTAAAACCCTTATCAGTTAATTTTCTATGCCCAGGTAATATAAGTTTTTTCCAATCGACTGGCCTAGACCGTTTAGCACAATTCGGTATCAGCAAACATCGTTTGCTTAGTATGGTCCACGAGTGACCACACTTCCACTGAGTTCATGTTCCACTATATCATTTCATTTTACAAGCACTCATAAGGCCATTAATGACCACATTCACCCAACAGTACGGATATCATTTGTCTCCATTCTTATTTACTATTTATGTTGATTGCTTTAGTTTGATGATTAAGAGGATGAAAAGTTGTGGAAATTTTACATATTTCAAAGTTTGATTTACTATTTATGTTGATTCCTAGTGTATCGCATTTGCAATATGTAGATGATACACCAATCATTTGTGAGGCAGAGGGAAGTCAAGTCAGTGATATTGCTAGATTTTTGGAATGTTGTGAAGTGGCTTTGGGCTTAAAAGTTAATTTCCATAAGACTTCTATGATTGGCATTAATTGCTCTTCATTCCTCATACACAATTTAGCTTTTAGTTTGGGATGTAAAGTTGGTTGCTTTCCGTTGACCTATCTAGGTTTACCCATTTCAGACTCTCGACCTTCTATTTTGGTGTGGGATAAGGTATTAGAAAGAATTTAAGTTAAGCTTGATTTGTGGAGACCAAAGTACCTATCTAAAGGTGGCAAGGTTACGCTACTCAGATCTTTCTTAACGAACCCTCCCATCTATTATATGTCTTTGTTCTAGATGTCGGTCTCAGTGTGTAAGAAGATCAAGAGAATGATGCACAACTTTTTGAGGGGTTGGTTTTGGGGAAGAGAGAAAATTTCATTCGTTGAGGTGGGATCGTGTATGCACCCCTAAAAGTGAGGGTGATTTTGGTATTAGGAAAGTTAAAAATGTGAATGAGGCTCTTCTATGTAAGTGATGGAGGTGAAGCTTTAATTTAAGGGATCAGCCTTGGTATTTGGTCTTATCTTTGAAATATGGTATGGATAGACATGACTTATGGATAGGTGGAGGTAGAGGCAGAGATATATTAGCTTTATGGAAATCCATTTTTAAGTGTAAACCTATTATTGCGGGATATTTTCGATGGGTGGTGGGAGATAGGGAGAGTATATCTTTCTGGCACTACAAATGGTTAGGTGATTATCCTCTTAAAGTTGTATTCCCAAATCCATTTTCGAAGGTGAGTCTTCCTAATACCAAAGTTGCAAAGGTTGTTGAAGTTAGAGGCAATATGATCTCATAGAATGTTATTCTTCCCTATATCTGCTGAATGAATCCCTTTTCTCGCAATGGAATGAGTTGATGGGTATCTTGGACAGGGTATATTTATCTCATAGAGGGGCGGATGAAATTGTTTGGGAGATGGAAAGTGACGGTGTTTTTACAGTAAAATATTGTTACCGCCTTCTTTCTAATGATGGTCGCTTTCAGTGGTGGCTCAAATTCGGAAGTGCCCTATTCCTCATAAAGTTCCGATCTTCATCTGGTTGGCTTCTCAAGATAAGATTCTGACGGTGGATAATTTGATAAAAAGAAAAAAAGTTTTTCCTAATATTTGTTTGATGTATAAATAGAATGGTAAATCAAGTCCCCATCTGTTTATTTATTATCCTTTTGAATCTAGGATTTGGTATTGGCTGTTTGTGTTACTTGCGGTGAATTCTTTTCTACCCCAATATGTGATTGGTTTTGTGTCACAGTTAACCTTTAAACATTTACCTTCCCTGGGCAGTGTGATATGGAAAATAGCAAGAGGGGCAGTGTTATGGGAATTGTGGAAAGAGAGGAATAGAGTATTTTTAACGAGGTTAGCTTCCCGTTTGAGAGAGTGCTCTCCAAGAATAAAGTTTCCATTTGGTGTTGGGCATTTATTACTAAAGAAAGGTGGGGGATTTCGCAACCTGATGTTTTGTTAAATTTGCATAATTTTTTTCCGATGGGCAGCTTTAAGATTAGACCAAGAAGCATATGAGTAGCACCGTCCTTAGGTGGATTCAAACTGAATTTTGATGAGAGTTCCATTGGGAACCCAGGGGTTGCAGGCCTAGGAGGGGTGTTGCGTAATGCGTTTGGTGAGGTTATTGTTACCTTTGCAGGGCCCGCTGGTATAGCCACTGCAAATCATGTAGAGTTACTAGCTGCTCTTGCAGGTTTGAAGATCTTTATTACTAGAAAAGTTGACAATTCATGTGTGATCGAGGGTGATTCTATGAATATGATTCATTGGTGCAATAGGGAACGTCAGGTTCCATGGGAGTTAAGGCCGTATTGGTTTCAGATTATGGGCCTCGTGGAACCGTTATCTATTGCTTTTCTTCATGTTTACAGGGAGGCAAATTCTTTGGCAGACTATCTTGCTAAAGGAGGTGTATCTCTATAATCTCTCTTTGTTTCTTCTGATGTAATCTCCTTTTCGTAAGGATTCATTAATAAAGCTTATAAGTTCTATCAAAAAAATTGTCTAATATTTTAAAAGTAAGTGTGCATATTATGCTCTTGGGGGAGCATACACCGAATACTGCCTCACGTAGAAGATTTACTTAGGAAGATTTTTTTTGTATATTTTGTAATCAAAATTTTAGAAACCACTTAAAAAATACTAGTTGATTACGTTCAAAAGAAAATATTTGAATTTTCAATTTTCTAACTCTTAAATTTCATGCTTCAAAAATTGGACCGTTTTTATCGATTTTGTCATTATTTTATTCAAGCCTATGGATAGCGCAACTTAAAAATTCTTTTTATTGAGTTTGCATATGGGTTGAGAAAGTTACATCCCAAAATTTCAGGCCCGAAAAGTTACCTTGAGGAGTAAATGGACAGCATGCTCCCTTGGAAGCTAAAAGCAATATCTTAATAAGGCTTTTTCCTTAAAAGGAAATGCTCATATAAAGTTGCAACCATTGACTATTCATGTAAGGTACACTTCAAAATTCCTGTAAAACAGAGTGTTTCGATCTTGGAGAACCCTTCATTCAATCCATTCGATATATGAAAAAAAACAAGAACTTTAAATCCTAAAACCTAGGGATCTGATCTACCTATTTTCAAGTGTTTATAAATCTGCTTAATCCATACCACCTTTGAATTTTTCAATTTTCGTAATTAAGGATGAAAATAGATTTTCAAACCACAAGGTTTCCAAAACCACAATTACATCTCTATCTAAATTTTAGTGGTGCGGCTTATTGCTACCGAAGGCACCTTATGCAAACCTCATCCTCATAACTGCAATTAATGAATACGGTAATAAGGATTGTAAATAATAAGTATGACAAAATAGGATAAAATGGGCATCCTTTTCTAAAATTTCAAATCTCTTATTTTAAAATGGCACAAGTCATTTCTAAGACAAAGTAATCATATTCTAAAGTTTGAAACATTTTGATATATATATAGTTTTTTTACAATAACATTTTGTGATATATTCGATGCTATAATTGAATGAGTTGAAAAATCCATGAATAGATTAATAATGACATTTTGTGATATATTAGATGCTATAATTAAAGGAGTTGAAAAATCCATTGAATAAATTAATCAAAAATAAAATGCAAAATTGTAATTAAAAAATTTCCAATTTGTAATACATTTCGTATGATAGAGCCTCCTGCAACTCCCTCATCTAGTCAATAACCAAGTTACAGTACTCATGCAGAAGTAAACTAGCCACTCAAAGGGATTCGTTGGATTGATCCCTTTAACGCCACAGACCAGTAATATTTAGAGAAAATGATTTGAGTTCTAGTGCAGTTAATTGTAGTGGAACCCTTTTTGTCTTTCAGATGGAACAGTAAGAAGTGGGGTTTTTGCCCGAGTAGGTGTACACTTCGTCCCATGCAACTTTCCCCTTTAAAATGAATATTTCCTACATTGGTTTCATGTTGGTTTACCGAAAATTACACCAAACAGGGATCCCCATTCCACCAAAGAGGAAACGGACCATCTAGTAGGAAGGCAATCGCAGGGTTACTAAGGATGGAGCAGCATACTGGTTAAATTCAGTAAGCCTTTTGAGTTGCAAAGCCTGAATCACTATGGCTGGAACAAATCTACACAAAGATTCTTGATTTGCACGGACGCACTTCAACATGGTCCAAATCCTAATTTTTACAACAAACTACAAACGGAGAAAAGGCATCTATGGACAGGGCTAAAATAATTAACAGGCCTTAAGAGTGTACTATTTTATTTCCAATCCAGGTTGTGCCAAATTCAGTTGTTACGGCTCTTGGTTCAATGCTTGTGTTCTTGTGATAAAACTTCAGAAATCAATCAATCAATCGCTTTCCTCAGAAACACCTGCTTAAGAAAGAGAAATGAAGGTTAGCACAGAAGACTGGCTCCAGAGCAACAAGATGGGATAGGTACTTATGCGAAGTGAAGAAGTCACGTATCAAGCGAAGGAATTCCATCTTCCATCATCCACTAAAAAACTTCAAAGTTCCCATTGAGAAACCTCCGACTACCATAGCGATTCATAATGCTGCTAATGCAACATTATTTGCACTACATTCTGATGCATATAGACACTGATGTCTATGGCAAAACAAGTGCAGCCATGCAATGGTTCCAAGTGTCAAAAATTAGGATTAAGTACTCTTGTAGCTAAAAAAGAGTAACATTGAAAATTGGGACTCACAATGAACATTTCACAAAGGCCAACAAGCCTCATTTTGCCAAAACTTGATTCTAGGTCATCAAGTTGGATAACTCTGCATACTCATGAGTTCAATTAGTGGGTACGGAATTTCTAATTCTTTGTACTCAAAAACTTATTTAATTCAACTTTGCCGAATTTCAGTTCATGGATCTAGATATTCACTTGGTTTCTACGCTATACTCAAGAAAACAGGTTGACTACAGAATCCAATATAATAAAATAGAATGAACAATCATATCCTGAAATGAAATTTAAATTGAGTAAAGGCTTTAATTACCTAGTGTAAATGGAGGAAAAATCAAAACTGACGGAGAATTCAAGAAGAATGTTAAAAAATTTAATTCACTATGCAGTGAATTAAAAAATTTAGGATTGCTTGAAAAGGGAACCATCTGTGAATCACTAAGAGCATGAAAACAACATTTCTTCTCTTATATAGTGTTTAGCGAAGTCAGCTCAGAGGCGCAAGTCATGGCCCAGAAATGAGTGAGTCAGTTCGGCGAGTACCAAGTTGACTTGCCCATTTTGCCCCAAGTTCGCCAAATAGGCTGGAAAATACTTAAAAGCTTGGGAAAAATTGTAAACAACAGAAAAGGACCAAAATTATATACAAGATCAAAAATTGAACTTATGAATATAAAAAATATAACACACATATAAACTCAACTATATGAGGTTTGAGTTCAGATCTAGTTGATCCAACTCATGAAATTTCAAGATGAAAAGTAAATTCGAAATACAAAATATAGAAAATCAAACATTTTTAGTCATTTTTTATGAGAAACAAGCATATAGTTCAACAACGAACCCAAAAATAGGATTAGGAAAAAAAATTATCCAAGATCAACCAATGATTGCGAGCAACATTTTGAATTAGGCCAAAATGTAGGTCAAAACTTTTGATCTGTCAAATCCGTCAAATCTGAGGTCCTTTTCCCCCTCAAATCTGATCCATCCTATTGAAAAACCATGCAAAAACGAGCATAAACCTGAATTTGGGCTTGATCCAAGCCTCGGATGAACAGAAATGGGAAAAATACGGGGTTCAGATTTTTGCCCTCCTTTATATATTTCAATATAATTGAACTGGGCTAGTTCTGCTGACTTACTGAGTCAGCCAAAGAACTTGCCAGGTTCTACAGTAACTCCAGTGAGTTGCTACAGTAACCCGCACAATGTACTGTAGCCCCCCCCCCCCCACCCCCCAGTGCCCGTGGTGGAGGGGGTCGGGTTGTCGAGCTCGAGTGACCCAGGCAAGTTTTAGACAACTTGCCTGAGCATTTTAACAATGCTTCTGTAGAACATTAGCCTAAATACCTTCTTGGATACCATCACTTGCTTCTTCGCTATCGCTGCTATCATCATCAGAATCTTCATCATCAATGCCCTTATCACTGTCAACTGATGGTTTAGGATTTGGAGGAGAAATGAAGAAGTTTGCTCTTGCCCTTCGGCTGCAGGAATCTGATATGATGTTTGTCAAGTCAATCCCTTCCAGATCTTTCGCTCTTTCCTTCCGCTTTCTAACTTCTTTTATTTCTGCAACCATAAACATATTCCATCGAACAACATCAAGTTTCTGGGATGTATGCTGCCATTAAATACCATTCATCTCAGGATGTGGATAGACTGTGAATATGTTAAAACAGCATATATTAAGAATATACCAGATGCTAGCTTGATCATCAGAAAGCACAAGGTCAAATTCAGTTCAGACACCTTGAGCAGATAGAGTGCATGTCATGCAATACATCAAATCAACCTCTACTGATTACATAAATAAGGACAATATAAAATTCATCCATTTGAAATTTTTCATGCCCTGATTTGAACAAAGATTTTCCCAGAGTGAATGTAGCAATGAGTGACAGTATCTCCTCAAAATGAGATAAAAAATTTTGATGCACAATCCCTAGTATGAACGTCCGTCCAAAATTTTGGGCACAAGTGTTTAAAGTGTTCTTGTATCCATGTGCAAATCTTGGTCACATACATGTCTAGAACTTAAATAAGGATGGTAAATATTTGCATATGAATGCTAATGCTGAAAAGTAGTGTCCAAGTATGTAACATAAAGTTTGAGATAACAAAGCAATACTTTCCGAAGTGTTGGTACAGATGTTTAGAGTGTCAGAAATGAACAGATTGTAAACACTCAACTATGTACCCCATCAGTTAATTGCAACTAAATTTAGCCCAATTTGAAAGTTGTATTATGTTACAATGTTCTGGAATTCAAGCAGCTTGATTTAGAACCATCTAAGTTGATATGCAGCATCTGTTTTACTTTTGATAGAAAAAGAGATATTATTGTCATCAAGCTGTAGCATCTGTACAACTTAGTTCATCCTATTTCCACTAAACACAATCTGGCCCTCCCAGCATTCTACGTGAGTGTCATATTTGAAATCTAAGTTTAAAAGAGCCGACTTGGCTCCCAATTGACACGGTCCTCGACCAAATCAACTCAGTGCGACTCGGTCCAGTCTTTTGAGACTCAGCTAATCTACATCAAATTAATAATAATAATAATAATAACGAAAACCTTAAAATCTGAGACTCAGCTAACTATAGTAAGACTCAGGTGACAATCGGAAGGCAACCATTGACCTAAGCGAGTTCTGAGCCAATCCATAAATTTTGAACTGCTTTAAATTGGAAGGGAAGAGCCAACATTAATAACATAGAATTTTTAAATTTCCAATTGGGGCACTTGGGGCATTCAGGAGCCTCAGCACAACATCCAAGATTTGATACCCACTGCTGACCTTGAACCTGTTATTTCCTAGTATGTTTCAATGTTTCATGTGATTCTATTGTTTAGTTTGAAATCACTCCCATCAACTAATATATGACCTTTCCCAGCACATTATAAAAGCTCTATGAAGGATAGATAATTAGCAGAATAACTGAATCACACCTGCAACACATTCGCAATGGTCTACTTACAATGTGAGGTCACACCTACCCTTTTCAGAAGGATTTGAAGACAACCCTTCCTTCGTAAGTATTGCCTTTAACTCTTTTATGAGATTCAACTCTCGTTTGTTCTCAGGAGCCTGCTTGACCCTCCGGTATACTGTTGGTGGTACACTAGAGAACAAACATGGAATCCAGAACGATTACATCACATCAACGAGTTGGCATTAATAAATGATATTCATTTCAGAGAATGAATCATGGCAAGGAAAATACCTCATTCCACATGATTTTATAATTTTCTTAAGATGCTCGACTTGCTTTCCATAGACAGGGGTTGAGCTTCCACTTTTCTTCTGCTTCTACAAATACGTGTGGCAGTGAATATCTAGCATCCATCAAAATTCAAGAAAATGCAGCACTATCACTGATGAGTTCAATCTAACCTTGGCAGACTCCTCAAGGGATGATTGAGGACCATCATCATCTGATAACTTTTCACTTTCATGGTATGTCTCTCTGTCTTCCAGAGTTGCTGATTTAGCTGGCTTCTTTATTGATAATTTGCCTTCATCACTGGATCTCTTCCTCTTCTTTTGCACTTTCGTCTTAATGCGGTTTCCAGTCTCACGACTCTGCTTTTTTGATCTTGGCAGGTCTTCCTCACTCTCCTGACTGCCATCAAGAACTTCATCTGGCTCTGAAGAATCTTTAGAGCAGGCTCCGGTTTTATGCTTTTTTCTTCTGTCAATATGCTTTCCAGAAAAGACTTCTCCTGACGTTTCTTTTGTGTTTGACCCTTCAGTATCAGTTGCATTGGGGCTTCCAAGAATCTAAGAAGAAAGAACAGAAAGGAAAAAGATAATTGCTAGAATTTGGAACTGTTCAAAATGAGTTACAATGAACTAGAACCAGGGAAGGAATAAGGCAGTCACCTCTTCAATTTGAGCATTGATAAATCCTTTGTAAGTGTCGAGATCACGCATATTAAGTTTAAGATCTTTTTCCAACATTCGACGAACTTCTGACAATGATATACCCCTGAAAGTTTTAATTCATTAACAAATCATATGCCAAATATATAACAGTCACATTATTAGACTGACAATCAAGGGCTATAGAATCCGTTCAAGTGGTAATTTATGTCCATAGCAAGACTTTCTGTAAACAGCATGTGCTCCTTCCCTCAAGAACCCGAAATTTCAAAAACAATTAAACAAAAAAAAATCTTAATTGCTTGTACCAAAATCTGAGCAATAACAGGGAGCATGGAAACGTACTCAGCATGCTTTCTGAAAAACGAAGCCCTTTTCCAAAGAGCTTTCTTCACTGTGTCTTCATTCAGAAGGCCTTTTCCTTCTATCTCACCACTACCTTCCTCGATCTCTGGTTCATTTGGTATACTTTCTTTTGAATTTGCAGGCTCTACTACTCTCTTTTCATCTTCATGACTCGGAGTTTGCTCTTCCTTTTCTAATCGAGTCTTCCCACCATCCTTTCTGGCCCCTTCTGTTCTTGCATGAATATCTCCTTTGGATTTTTTCTCTGAGTTCGTGGTGACATTCTCGACGCCAGGATTATAATAATACTAATAAATACAGCCAAAAAGAGCAAGAGGATTGTTCAGATCTGGAAAAATTAGGAAAAATACACAATTCTTTATTAACTGCAAATATGAGAACACTTCAGGACACCATGGCAATTACATGAATATCTTATAATAAGTGTCCCTTCCCAACATTTAAGTGCATCCTAAAAGCCACAAATAATAGCCAAAGATACAAGTATTGGAAAACATAAGAATAAAATTTTGTAAGCCACTGTACATACAAGGCTTCAGCAATATTCATGAGATGAAAGAGTTGAAAGGGAGGCATGGCAGATACATAAGTATCAATTGAAGTCAGGAGGAGAGAGCTGCTTGTTCAATGTGCATCATCTATTTAAAGAACACAGGTAGTTGAGAGAGTTTAGGGATGTAGGTAAGGTAGCCAGTTCACTGATCTTGGATTTACACAGCAAAGGTAATCCTAGATCAACAGGGTGCAAGAAGGGGAGTATTTTGTAAAGAGCACAAAACAAGAATTTTTATCGTTTTACATTGGCCTACTACAGTGCATGATGGCACTCAAAATGTACGAAACTTAAAGAGAAAATAACAGAAATTTTTTAGGGTTTTACACGGTAACTTTCAGGCACCCAAAGGGCATGAGACTATGGCTCTACCTGTTCCTTCTGCACTGAAGTTTTGATCCAGAATAAATCATAAGCAAGGGGGGAATCCAGAATGCAGGATTGAAAGAATGCAAAGTGATTTTATAAGCATATGCAGAACAAATAAACATATATTTGTGATTCGTAAACATATATTTTATGATGACTAAGACTGGTCGAAAGAGAGTTCATAGAAGAAAAAGAAAAACCAGGTAAGAGAAGCCTTTGAATTCCACTATTCTCATATCATTAGGTGCAATACTGTTGAGAGGTAGTTTGTTCTTCTAGAGTGTTGTGTTACATTGTACTTCATTACTTGTAACTGTCCCAAATATTGGGCTTCTTTGTGATATTTTTAAAACTCCAGGGACATCTTACTCTTAATTTACATAATATACAAATCAACAAATTGGTTGTTTGGCACTAGGGTTTTCAATTTCTGGGTGGTTTTGAACCTTTGTTTTGGGTAATACCCAGTTTGGATAGCATCTGGATGAAACCCAGATTTTATATTTCCACTATTTGGACCAGTTTGTACAACCTGGCTTTGTGTAGTACCTTCCCCTTTCAAGTTGCAAGTGTGATAATTTTGAATTTTATTATTTTGAGGATTTATTTATATTCTTCTATTGAATTTTATGTTTTAAGCATAATTTTTTTAAAAAAACTACGGGTAAATTTTCTGGGGATATGTTTAGACCATTGCTTAAGCACAGCTTGCGTTTTTGCTTAGAAATAGCATAGTGAACTTCGTTATCAGAATTTATTTGATTTAAGAGCAAATATCATTTTATTAATAAATATAAATGATCAAAGAACCATGTCAACCTGACACTTAATCATGTTTTAATCCCATGCCAATTATTAATGAAAAATAAATTTAAATAACTATCAAAATAAAATAAAACTAACATAGAAGACTCCGCTCACCTCACTTCAAGAAATAAAGTAGTGAAAAATAAACAACCATGTTTCATTCGTTAGAACCATAATTGAACTCCGCATTCAAGCCTTACTTAGCTCATTCCCCAATAAACAACCCTGTTTCTCTGAAAACATGGCTTCTCAACCAAATAATTCTACTTTACAAAGCCCTACATTAACATAGTTTAATTATTGCCTTCTTCCTCTTTCTTTCACCCTAACCCTAATGAATAATTCAATTCGTTAAAATCAGTGTTTCAAAAAGCGCTAGGCGGCACCCAAGCAGCCAAGGGGGTGCAAGCCGCCTGGCGCCTAGGCGAGCGTTGATTAAAAAAAAAAATGATGAAAAACTGATGACTGATGACTGATACTGATTAATCCATAAGAATTTTGATAATCCATAAGACCATAAGCCATAAGAATTTTGATAATCTATAAGACCATAATCCCAATTAAAAAAAACAAAGATCGAAGTCGAGAAAAAAATTTTGATAATCCATAAGACCATAATCCATATTTTCATACAATGCTAAAACAGTAAAACCATACAAGCATACACTGATTGTCTAATACACTGTAGACTGTACACACAAAAATTAGACAGTAGAACTAGAAACTAAAAATAAGAAAGAGAAAATATACATAAATTCAGAAAATATACAGTCTAGGACACAATGGACAACACTCAACAGTCAACACTCAACACCAAGAGTCTTCACTCTTCAGTCATCATCATCATCATCATCATCATCATCAGAAGGAATAGGATAAGCTTCATCACATGCATCAGAATCGACGCCATCACCATCAGAGTCATCTCCCTCTTCAATATAACACTCGTCCTCCTCTGTTTCTTTTGAATCTGCCTCTTCCTCCTTCTCTTCTTCTACATCCCTCTCACTAGTATGTGCAGATGAGGCCCTAGGAGTCTTGGCTACTCGACACTTTTCTATCTTTTTGTGCTTCCCTGAACTCAAATATTGTATAATTTCCTCCCTGGTAGTCTCAAGAACATTTTACACGGGGCAACATCCACCTTAATACCAGCAAAGTGTTTTTTAAACCGGTAAATGCCCCCATTAGCATCTTTTCTACAATAATTACATTTAATACGATTTTTGTCATTCGGATTCGAGTTAACCATACTTCCAACCCGGATCACTATTTCTAGACGAACCTGGAGAAATATTTTTCTACATAACAAGGCTCATTTTCATCATTTTTTGGTTCTTTTAAATTCAAAAGTTGTCTAATCTCATCCCGAATAGCTTCAGGAACCTTTTTACAAGAAGCAACATTCTCTTTAATACCGACAAAATGTTTTTGAATCGTTAATACCCCTATTGGTATCGTTTTCATAAAAAGTACACCTTATACAATTTTTATCGTTTGGTTTTGAGTTATGACCATACCTCCAACCCAGATCACTTCTTCTAGAAGTAGCAGAAATAGACCTATTAAAATGACAAGGATTTTATTCCTGTTTTTATTTTACATAACTCATATATTGCTTAATCTCCTCTCTGATAGCTTCAAGAATATTTTTACAAGGAGCAACATCCCCCTTAATACCGTCAAGGTGTTTCTTACACCGGTTTATGCCCCCTTCGTATCTTTTTCACAAAAATTGCATCAAATGCAATTTTGTCATTTGGATTCGGGTTATATCCATATTTCCAACTCGGATCTCCACTTCGACTAGATCCTGAAGAAGACATCTCAAAATAAAACAAGCAATCTAAAAAATAAATTTTTACACTTACTTTGATTGCTCGAACTCCAAACTCCCACCTCTGAGATGTTTTCTGGTACTAAAATAATAAAGAACACCCTCTAATAGAATTATAAAACTCTAAAACTAAATCAAATCTACCTGGGTGATGTTTGGATCCGTTTTCCGTAACTTTTAGAAACACTTCGATCCAATGAAAGTCACAAAATTTAGTTTTCTTGAGGTTTCTTTCCCTCTAAAATGGGTTATTGTGGGTTTAGGTTTGAAATGAACCTAAACCATCCTTCAAACCCTTTATATTTCAAAACAAATCAATACAACAAAAAAAAAAAAAAAAAATCTGCCCCTAGGCTGGCCACAGGCCTTGGGCTGTGGGCGCCTGCCTAGGCGAGTTCCGTACCACTTAGGCGGCCGCCCAAGGATTGCTGCCAAGTTTGGCCGCCCAAACCTGGGCGACGCACCCAAGCCTTTTGGATCGCCTAGGCAGCCGCCTAAGTGCTGGGTGGTCCGCTTTTTTGAACACTGGTTAAAATAACAATTCTTCTTCAAAAACAGCACCCAAACAAATCCAAACTGGTTCGAATTATGCTGGTTCGAATTATGTACAAAACAGATGCAAAGGACTATAACAACTTAGGGGGAGAATTGTAGGATTTCAAGGCAATTTGGAAAAATAAAAACTTAGGGGGAGAATTGTCTTTCTTTTACATAAGGGTAAAAGCATCTTGTGCCCAATTGACATACCGACATAGTTTGGGGGCATTTATTACCATTTGATGACATTTTTTTAATAAATTACGAGGACCACCCCCCCTCCCCAGCTCTTTTTTTATTTTTTTTCCCTAAGTTGCTCTCCTGTCCGGCAATAACACTGGCAGACAGGGGGCTGTTCTTTGAGCAAAAATTTTTAAGCAATGGCTCGTCTCTCTCTCTCTCTCTCTCTCTCTCTCTCTCTCTCTCTCTCTCTCTCTCTACTCTCTACTACGTAGTACGTACGTAGTACGTAGTACGTACGTACGTACGTACGTACGTACGTAGTACGTAGTAAGTACGTACGTACGTACGTACGTACGTACGTACGT
>NW_006495933.1:444057-487181 GCF_000471905.2 Amborella trichopoda | reverse complement strand
AGTACGTAGTACTAACTAAACCTAACCTAACCTTAACTTAAATTTAAGTTAAGTTAGTAGGTACGTTACGTTTAGTTTAGTTAGTTAGTTAGTACGTACTACTCTCTCTCTCTCTCTCTCTCTCTCTCTCTCTCTCTCTCTCTCTCTCTCGATATATATATATATATATATATATATATATATATTGGTGGGGGGCGGAGGAGCTGGGGAGATTGAAGGTAGTTTCTGTTTTTTTGAAGTTCGGTATCCAAAACCCAATTCTCAAAGCCCCAATTTTATGAAAAACTACTCTTGTAGGGCTTTCTAAAACATCAAAATGGACCTAAACAGGCTCTCCAAAACCTAGGTTTTGCAAGAAAACTTGGTGCTAAACAAGATAAACTTGGGCTTTACAAAACAAGGTTTTACCAAGTCTAGTATCCAAATTGGTTTAGAACAAAGTGGAGTGAAACCTAGGCTTTCACATCTCCCAAAATTGTCCGTTTTCTATTTCTCTAGGCCCAAATCAATCACTATGCATCATTTTTTCTTTTTTTTTAAATTGCTCACTTTTTTTTTTTAACCTCGTCATCGCAAACTATGCATCAATTATCCATTGTATCAAAGAAGGAAAGCAAGATCTGGTCATCCATCTTCCAGATCTGTAAGTTGCCATCATACAAAACTCCGTGCCAAGTACAGTGTTACTGCGACTTTACACCCCTTGGCTGGTGACATGTGTTGACACTTCAACACATCTCAGCACTTGAGACCACCTGGGCATATTTCATTCATTGTGGAAAGACTCGTGATAGGGTTTAAATTCAAGTGCTTGGGCCTGTGGTCCTCTACTCTACCACCTCCCCATCCACTTCATGTATTGAAAGTTAAATTACATCATAAATACTAAAGACATAATACTAAAATCTTTAGAGAATCGTTGCCTGATATTGGTTTCTTTTTGGAGAGGTCGATATGAATGCCACCACTCCAAAGGGAACTTCCATCCTCGGAGTCTGATATGTAGGCATCATCGTAAAGAAGGTAGTAAAAAGGTCTCAAAAAAACCTACCCCAAGACAGTAGGAGTCTGAATAAATGCGCCCCATGTCAATTACAGTCCATATATAACAGATGCAACTGCTACAGCTCAAGAACCATTCGTCTCCATTGAATAGATGAAAAACAGATACCTGGATTCCTTGTTTCAGAGTGATGAAACCCTAGTCAATGTCACTAAGCAAAACCTTCGGTTCCAAAAAATCCATAAACGCAGATACCACAGCATATTCTCATCAGGAGATGGGCAAACAAGATGAGTGGCCCATGCATTCATTGGGAAAGTGGAACTCAAACTTCCATGAAGTGAGACTAAATGCCAAACTTCCCACATTTCATATCCATTTTCTAGTCCAGCAAATACTTGCATGACCTTTCAATGACCAAAAAACTCCACCTAGATAAGGATTTGAAAGTTATCTTAAGGTCACCTACAAAATAATGGCACCAACATATTTCACACTAAGCATGACTTGTGCGATTGACTCCTATGATATTTTCAGGCTCTCAAAGATAGAGCGTGTTATCCATAAACAGGACGGCGTAGAAACCCCCAAAACTAAATCAAATCATGACATACTGTAGACACCATTTTAACAACTGAGGGAACTCTAGGAAACCAAAAACCGTCGAAAACGATAGGAACCTAGGCTAGAGCCAAACCCATTCCAGACAAAACCCTAATTTTTGCCCCATCCAAATGCCCTTTTCTAGCCTAAACTGCACTAGGGACCATACTAGTATAGTACAGCCTAGTGCACCATAGTCCCATGTTCCATACACCACCGCCACAAACCGCAATTAGTTAAACACTAATTAAATTGAACCCAAGCCCACTTGGTTAAGGCCTAAACTTCCCTTTAACCTTCCTAATTAGGCTTAAGGTCCCATTAAACTTGCCTAATGAGGACAATACCTGCCAAATTAAGCCTAGACCTATCGTACAACCCTCTAAATTTGACCAGCCTAGATCAATCTAACCAAAAATTCATATCTTAAATCATTTTAAATGGGTCTTTAAACCCTTGAAACTGCCCAAGACCCCCCTTTATTTGACCTAAAACAGCCCCCAACAGTCCTTTGGGACATGAGGGACAGGTGGCAAGAAGCTGCCACCTATCTAGGCCCCGATTGGCCTCAACGACACACTCCGCACAGCTAAAGGATCCCAGGCCCGTTAGTCCTCATTTTGCCTATAAAAGGCCCTCATGTGACCCACTTTTGGACCCCAAATTCTGAACCTCACCCAAAACTCTATCGCACTAAACCCGGATCACTGCCTCCTACAGAAACCACAGTAGCCTCAGTCACTTCTTTGACCCATAAGACCATCCAAATGCCTAAACCTAGAATCTGGATCGTCATGATCGAACCCTAGACCACTGTGCTCCACCCCACCTCGAAGGCCTCTCTGACTCTGCATTCTGTAAGAACTCCGAATCCGAGTGTCTATGGCCCAACTCTCTGAGTGACAATGGGAACAGTCCTCTCGCACCAACATCTTTGATAAAGGATTACAAGAAGGCCCATTCTACTTCTCTATTTTCTTTCAATTTTACGTTATTAAGATTAAGTTTATTCGCTGTTTTCTATTTTTCAAATATTTTCCTAGATTCCCCCCTGTTTTCCTAAGCTTTTCCAAAATCTCCTTTCGGTTTTAGGACAAATCTTAGCCAGCACGGCCGACAGACGACCAAAGAGAAGACCCCGAGATCATTTTTCTTTCATGGTCCATAATTTGATGGAACTCTACAATCTACCTCCAGTCAATGAAATTTAAACACGAAATGAGGCAGAGATTGTGCTTTCACTACCCAAATTTCACATATAAATACATATATATCTAAAAAATAGGTTTAAGAACACCATATGAGAGACAGTAGTCCAGTTTGGCTAGCTTTGAATCTACTGGTCAAAATGATGTTCTGTAGGGTTGATGGTTGACTGCATACTAAATATAAAGATCAAACTAGGAGCAACATAAATAGTTTCATGGGAAAACCAATAAATGGGAAAAAAAGAGTTACAGAACCAAATCCATGCAAGCCACTTTCATCCCATCCCCCTTGACAACATGCAGAGGAAAAGACTAAAATACAAGAATGTATAGGCACCGTTTTGACAACTTCTAAGGGCAGCAAATTCACTTTTCCTCAGAAAAATTCCCATTAAACGCCCTAGTTAAAAAGGTATCACACAGCAAATCACCACCACTATTGAACTTGCCGGATAGAACAGATACAAAGAGATTGTCTTTTGTAAGAAGAGCTGATAGCAAGATTCAATGTTTCAAACATAACACGACTGACAAAGTCGAAAAAAGAATGTTCCAGCTTCAATAAAGGGAAAAACCAAAATTTACAAGGGAATCCTTTCTATATATTATTCCCCCCCCCCACATACAACCGTCCAATAGATCAAGTGAGCCACTGACCATATGATTTAGATCCGACACCACCGAGTATTTTATTTCATATTTTTTTTACAAATCATATAAATATGAAATTTGGTACATGCCCTCATTTTAATGGGGCGCATCTAAAAACATATTTAAAAATATTTTCAAAAGCATAAAATGACCAAACTACCACTAAAACATTCAGGGGTATTTTTGCCATTTCATTTTCTTGGGAATATTTTCTTATATTTTTTGCAGCTGTGAGTTTAAAAGAGAAGTGGACACCCAAAATTTGGAATCAAAATAGTTTGTAGAAAAATTATAAAATAAAAAAATGTAAAGGAATGATATTGTGATTGGGCCATCATTCAGATCGGACGGCTGGATAGGGGGGAATATTTAACTTATATATAGTAGGGGAAGTATAGAAAGTTGTCCCAATTTACAATTAGAAACTTAACAACATTAATAAAATCAGCAAACAATGAATAAGGTAATTGAAATAGAGAAACCAACATTTAAAAGTAGGGACTTCACAACATTCATAAAATCCACTAACCATGAATACAATAATCGAAATAGAGATGTACTTAGTAGCCAGTCACCCAGTCATGCATTTTAACAAGGCCATGTGCTTTGCTGGAACTTGCATAACATAGTAAGAACCACATTGTTTGCAAGATTTCAAGTTGTAAATGAGATTGAAATTTTAGACTTTTCTTGAGTACAAGTGCAAGTCACGGCATATTACATATTTCATGCTAAATGATCCTAAGTGGTACCTTTGTTAGAAGCTGCTTGATGAAACGCTTATGTGGGTCCAAAGTATAGGTTTCTAGTCCCAATTCTTTCTCCAAAAGCCTTCTAACACCTTCGAGAGTCAAAGAACTGGAATGGAAAGTGAAAGTGAGTATATGCTACCTTCAAAAAATTGGCAAAACAAATCAGGTTATGTTCTCCAAAATACAATCTATTAAATCATGAAATCTGATAGTGAACAACATTGTTGGTTTTTGTAAACAGTTTGGATATAAATGTATACACACTATCTAATACCTTAACGATATTAAAACAGGTGAGTGTTTAGTATTCTATCAAAAATGTTCATGTGTAAGTGTCTCAAACCTCCTGAGGACTCAATCCAGTTGACTCAGCTCAAGAATTGGTCAAGTTCCAATTCATTCTAGGATTTAAGACGTTGGTATGTGTAATTATACATGTTGGTTAAGAAGATGATCTAAGATGTGAAGAAGCCCTTCCTGGACAACACTGTTTTCTGCTCACACGAATGGCAGCACTTTGGCAGGTGCACTCCACCGGTCTGGGACAGGTGTGGGTAGGCCCCCAAACATGAATGCCAGCAGAAACACCAATACAGACCAAGTAGCAGATACTATTATTCTATATATTCCTTCAATTGACCAAGTAGCAGACATCTTCATCAGAGCTATGCCTAGCAAGTGTCATAATTTCATTCTGCACAAATTGATGTTTGTCGATCATCCGAATTAGTTTAAGGTGTATTTCAAAGAAAAGGCTAATTTCGAAAGTGAAAAATGTCTAATTTTTCATTGTACTATCATTGCACTTTGTCGATCATCCAAATTAGTTTAAGGTGGATTTTAAAGAAAAGACTAATTTTGAAAGTGAAAAATGTCTAATTTTTCATTGTACTATCATCGCACTTTCTTTTCTCTGCATATGGTTATTTAGTAAATGCAAATATGGCTAAAGGATAATTTTGTAACATTGTTGTTCACTTGGGGGTATTTGTTGTGGTTACTCTTAATTATATATTAATTATGAGAATCGGATGATCTAATCAGAACAGGGCCATAGAACTTGGCTGGGTCCACTAGAACTAGGCCCCTTTGTCGAGCGAGTTCTTGTGTGCAAACTCGAGTAAAATAAAAATGTATTAAAAATCATAACAAATTATATTTTTTGTAAAATCAAAGTATAAGTATTTTATATATAATTTTGAATTTTTTATGATGACTTGTGAGTTTTCCTTACATACGCGCTATTTCTATATTTTCTCTCTCTTGGATCTTTCTGAATTCTTTCCCCTATAAATCAACTTTTTGTAGATCCATCTTTAATATATTTTCCATTTTATTTGTACATTTAATGTTGTTTACAGTTTGCATTCCACTACTTTTTTATTTTTAATAATTGCCTTTTGTTTTTCAAATTTATAACCCTATTTTTGGCGTGTACACTAATCGAGTGAGTCCATTTGGACTCGCCAGAGTTAATTGGCTCATATAGAGCAGGAGGCCCTACCCAAGCCAAGTAAACGAACCTTGAGTGAAAGACATCACTTTTCTAAGGTTGTCTCTTTATCAAAACTACACAGAACCATGCATTACAATTGATAACTTGAACTAAACATTGAGCACCTTCTTTAATACATAGTGTGCCACTAAAACTTGAGAAGCTATCCAAATTGAAGATCCTCAAGGGAGTTAACAAGTTTAAATAGGCAAGCTCATAAAATAGAATACAAATTGGGTAAAACTACTGTCAAATTCGTCTGAAACGAATGATATAGATGATAATGAATTTAGCTCAAAAGAGGAGCATTCCATCCAACTCTTAAACAAATAAAGTATTTCTTCAATCATTGCATGTTGTTTAAACATGGTGGCATACCTATTGGCTATACATGGTGTCACATACACTGGATCACAATCAAATTTGATCAGCTTATGTAAGTGGGAATTTATCAATGATTAATCATTGGCATGTTCCCAAAGTCAACAGAATACCAAGGCAAAAGCCCATCTAATGTAGAGGTATGTATCTTTTAGTGAAACCATTATGATTAAACGTGCTTTAAAATGCCTACCAAAAAATCATGGCAACGCCGAGTTATTGTGCACTCTACATTATGTATGCATGTAAGAAAAGCAATTGCAGGCAATATTCACCTAATCAGCATTTAAAGAAAAAAAAAAGGCAAACGGGGAGCATCTTGCCCCATTCTCCCGGAAAATAAATTTTAGAAATACATTAGCGCAAGAAATTCCCAAGAAAGAAATTTGACATTATATTATGGAAATGCATTTACTTTTAATATAAGGAGGTCATAATCATTATTTACTTTTAGATGAGAAATCAAGTGGTTGGGAATGTGTCATTGATGCACAACATTGTTAAGGACCCTACGGCGCATGCCTAAGCCTGGGCAGCCCTCCCTAAGCACTAGTACCTGGATTCGAATTCCGGGATAAATATACTCAATAAACATATTACCAGTATTAGAGGGGATGTTTGCCCCGTATAGAAAAGGTCCTTGTACTCATTAAGAAAGAGATTGTTGACTTAAAGAAGCTATAAGAATAAAGATTAACAAAAGAGAAGGATATAAGAGAATTGAAGGTGGGGGGTTAATATTTTTTTATCATGAGAACACTGATGAGGGCGATGAAGGAGAAGAGGAGGTGCGCCAGGTGGCAATATCTCAAAGTTCTAAGAGGGGTTTCGTATTTAGGGCCCAACCTCAAAAATACAATTGAGAAAGGGAAAGACAAGGGGAAGAAGCAAGTGAAGCTAGAAAATAGATATAAGGAAGATCGAGGCCCAGTAATTCAGCATATTGCTTGGTGGTTTTATCATGCAGGCATGTCTTCTAATATTGCTCGCTAAATAGGTGGACCAGGGTTGAAAGGCTCAACCCTTTATGAGCTTTCAATGCCACTACTGAAGAAAGATGTAGAACACACTAATGAATACCTCAAATCCCATAAGGATGGGTGGGCTTAATTTAGGGTTTTAATAATGACTAATACATGGAGTGATAGGAGGAGGGGTATCAAGAACTTGTTGGTGAATTGTCCCTTAGGTACATTGTTTTGATATCCATGAATGCTTCTAAAGAAGTTTATGTTGCACATCATGTATTCTCTTTTATTGATAAGAGCGTTGAGGAGGTTAATGAGGAGCATGTCATTCAACTGGTCATGGATAATGCTGATCCTAATTTAGATGCAGCTCATTTGCTTCGCCAGAAGAGGCCTCGCATATTTTGTACACCTCATTGCATGCTGAATAGGCCTTATGCTTAAGGCCATTGGCGACTTGTCTAGTATTAAAGGACACTTTCTAAGGCTAAGGAAGTCACAATCTTCGTATACAGCCAATCCTTACCCTCAGCATCGCGCAAGTTCACAAAAAAGGAGCTAGTGAGGCCCCGGATCACCAGATTTGCTACTGCTTACCTGAATCTTAAGAGCATATATAGTAGGAGGATCTCATTGAGATCTATGTTCACTTCAGAGGATTGGAGTAGGTGTAGGTGGTCTAGAGATCCCGAGGGAACGAAGGCCCGTGATATTATTCTAAGGTTTTGTAGCGTGGGATCAAGCACTCACTAGCAGCATTTCTGCCCTTGGTCAAGGTATTGTGTTTGGCTCATGCTAACAAGCCCTCTATGGGCTTTATATATGATGCACTAGAAGGAGCTAAGAAGGAGATAGCAAAGAATTTGGGCAATGATAAGGCCAAGTATGACCCAATTTGGAAAATTGTTGATAACAAGTGAGATATGCAGCTCCATAAACCATTGCATACAGCTTAGTACTATTTAAACCCAAAGTTCTTTTATGTCGACCTAGATATTGAAGGAAAGATACACTCATGGATGTCTTTAATGAGTGCCTAAAGAGACTAACTCCAAAGGTGAAAATTTAAGATAAAATATATGTTGATTGTATGAGTGTGGCTCGAAGTAGTTTGGGAAAGAAATGGTGGTGAGACAAAGGACCAAATCACATCCAGGTAATATATGTCATTTGAAAGTTTTCTTTCAAGTTCCCATTGACTAATTTAGCATTTTAAATTCGCTAAAGTTCTTTATGATAATATAAAATTAATTATAGAGGAAGTAGTTAAGATTGACAGCCGGGAAGTACAAAAGAGACCGTACTTTCGATATCTTGGGTCGATAATCTAGGATAAAGAGATCGAGGAAGATGTCGTACACAAAATTAGAGCTAGGTGGGCGAAGTGGAGATGTGCAATTGGAATTTTATGTGATCGTTGCATACCAATGAGGCTGAAGGGCAAAATATATAGGACAGCAATGAAACCAGCTTTGCTGTATGGGGCGGAATGTTGGGCGGACAAAAAACGATATACCCATAGAATTAGAGCAGCGGAAATGAAGATGTTGAGATGGATGAGTAGCAAGATAAGAAGGGATAGAATTCAAAATGAATCTACTCGAGAGAATTTAGGCGTGGCATCAATAGACGATAAAATGAGAGAGAATAGACTTAGATGGGTTGGCCATGTGTGGCACCGACTAAGTATAGCACCTGTTTGGAAGTGCGAGTTAGTTCAAGTAGAAGGACTGAAAAGGGCAATGGGTAGGCCCAAAAGGACATGGTTAGAAGTAGTCTGATAAGATATGGGACCTTATGGCCTCATTGAGGATATGACCTTTAGTAGAGTAGAATGACGAACCAGGATTCATGTAGCTGACCCCAATTAATTGGGAAAAGGCTAAAATTATGATGATGATGACATCCAAATTGCAGCTCAGGTCGGCCCAAAAAAACATGGTTAGAAATAGTGATACAAAATATGAGGACTTATGGCTTCACTGAAGGTATGACCTTAATAAAGCAAAATGACGAACCAGAATTCATGTAGACGACCCCAATTAGTTGGAAAAAGGCTTTGATGATGATGAAAATTATGAAACCCAAATTGCAGCCAATGGTGAAGCCAGCATGGGAGTAGTGCTCCAAAGTTCCAAGAGATAGCTATTCGGGTTTTGAGTTTAACAACTTGCTCTTCTAATTGTGAGCAGAATTGGAGTTCGTTTGATATGGTATTTATAGTTCTTTTCTTGTTTAGTTGTTTACAAATTCATTTTTGTATTATGGAAGATATAAGCATTGAGTACATTAGCACCAATTTAGATGTCTCAAGTAGACGTAGTAGTACTACTCGAGCATTTTTTCTTATAGATGCATACAAAGAGAAGAAAAAGGCTTGAGTAAATGAAGCTCAATGATTTGGCATTTGTTAGAGATAATCAAAATCTTAAGGAAAAGTTCAACTATTCGAAGAGCGATCCCATCGCTTCAAAGGATAAGGAGAAAGTGGTTGAGTGACTGTATGAAAACCCAAGTATTGAAGGGGTCTTCCTTGGGGAGGGTTTGACCAGGGACATCGTTGAGGAGGCTCTACTTCCAGCTTCTGATTCAAGAAGGGCCACTCGATCAACAACTATTGCTGGTACTGCACAAAGGGTGAGGGAGATAGAAGAGGAGGAAAATTCAAAAGAAACCAAGGAAGATGAGCAATATGTTGAAGAGGTGATAATTCTAATGATGATGGCCTCGATTTAAATGGAAACCGAAATGAAAGTGACTAAGAAGATTTTGAATATTTGACGATTGAAGAAACAAAGATCTCTTGTCTTTAGAATTTCATCTTGTCTTTTATATTATATCCTCTTGTATTGGACATATAGACTATTGATTTTACACTTTTCTTTTGTATTTCATCTTGTATTTTATTTGTGTATCATGATCGTGTATTGCATTGGAATATGGATTGGAGAGTTGGAAACTAATACACCACGGACTTGTTTGTATTTTTGACCTTTTTCCATAAAATTTTCAAAATTTGAAGTTTTGAACATGTTCCAATATTCATGTGTATATATTATGCATGGAATAAGTTAGTTAGAATACATATAAATGCAAAAAAAACAAATAAAATGTCTGAACAGCAAATATATGCAATTTTCTAAAAACTTTTCACCTCAGGGCACCCGCCTAGAGGCTGGAAGCTGGGCCCCAAGCTGGCCGCCTAGAGGTTTTTTAAACATCGGAGCACAAAGTCTATAATACAATAAAGTCTCTCAAATGTTGTGGCACACATCAATTGCTCCTATTTCACGTCCATTATGATCTCAATAAAGTCCCGTTTATTATTCTATCAAAAGTTCATGAAAGAAAAAACCCTCTGAGAGTTGTCAGACTAGACCATATAAGCAAAGACACATAAGCTTCAAGTCATGGTAACTACTGATTTGTTCAGACTTCAGAGTATAAAAATCAAAAAAAAATTATTTTATCAGAGAATGTACTGAAAAATGGAAATAATAGGATAAAGATAGAGAAAAAAGTCCAATTTTTCTATTGTAGTGCATAATCGAAGGAGAACATCTAAACTGGACCTAGGGGGGAAAGAAATCCGAGTGATCTACAGGGATATAAAAGATGAAAAACAACTCTGCACATCGTCTCCCTAACCATCCACGCCCATCTCTAAATCCAACTCAAAGGCAAAGCCTATTTCCCAAGAAACTTAAATTCCATCTCTAAATCAACTGAATAGAGAGAGGAAGTAGAAGAGGAAAGGGGTAAGAATAAAAAATGAATGAAAACAGTCATTAGTAATATTGCTACTTACTCTCCCTGTTGCTTCAACTCTTCCAGTCGAGAAAGCATGGCGGTCGATATAGCACTTTCCATATCCGATGCCTCCTCCATCTCTCTCTCTCACCCAAGCCTAGACAGAGAGTGAAATTGATGACAAACGAAATGCAGCTGCCTCCCGCCCTTTTGCAATCTCTCTCCTCTCCCTCCGAGTCTTGAGTTTCTTTGGCACGACTTTTCCTCTTTTAAGTGGGCATACGGAAAGTACACTGTGTAGGAGACCACGCGTGCGTACCGATGGATGGTTGATGGGCAAAGAGAGGATTTGAGTGGAGACGCCTATGAGGATGCGGAGGCATTGCGCGTATGGTGGAAATGGACCCGGATAAGACACAGGTCTAGGTATGGGATCAACATTTGGACCTGCGGGTACAGTCCGGGTCCAACAATTTTTGGGTACGGGTATGAACATTGGTGGACCCACGCTGTATCCGATCTAGATCTGTTTCATTTGAGTGTATTACCCATACTCGTTAGTATAATAGTATCCCTTTCGTTTTAAGAGAGGGTAAGAGAGAGAGGACACGAGGTTCTTTAGAGAGAGAACGACAAGAGTTTCAGAGCCAGAGAGAGAGTGAGGGAGACCTAAGGTTTGTAAAATAAGAGGTTGAGAAGAGTTTCACATTGCTCCACACCAAAAGATGAATTGGGGGTTTGCTCCACACCAGGGATTGAGACCTAGGGTTTCCAATTGGCTCAGAGCATGAGCTTCCAAATAATGGCAGATGGCGGTGAATTGGGGGTTTCACATTGCTCCACACCAGAGATTGAGACCTAACGTTTCGAATTGGCTCAGAGCTTGACCTTCCAAGTGATGGCAAATAACAAAGAGGAATTTGGGATTTGGGGCTTTTTGCCCCTTATACGATGGGAAGTTCTAGCTCTCATGCAAGATTATGTATGTGACTGCTTCTTTTTTCGGACTTGACTACAAGATCACCTACGTAGCTTCTTCATGCAACATATCTTCGAAGACAGTGGTCATAGCCCTTTGGTAGGTTGCTCCGACATTTTTGAGACCAAAAGGCATCACCGTGTAACAGAAAACTCCTTTAGGAGTCAGGAAAGCAATAGACTCTTCATCTTCTAGTGCCATCCTTATCTGGTTATACCCTGAATAACCATCCATGAAGGAGAAGGCCTGGCAATTGGTTGTCGAGTCAATCAACATTTCAATAAAGGGGAGTGGGAAATCATCCTTAGGACAAGCTGTGTTTAAGTCGCGGAAGTCAATAACGACCTTGATCTACCCATTCTTCTTCTTAACTGACACAACATTAGCCAACCACTTCGGGTATTTAACTTTTCTTATGAAATTTTATGTCTTAAGTTTGTTCACATCTGCTTCTATCTGGATTTCCAATTCAGCTCGGAATCTCCTTGATTTCTGCTTGACAGGCTTAAAGGATGGGTGAATCCCCAACCTGTGAACTGCAACCTGAGGGTCAATACCAGGCATCTCTTGATAATGCCAGGCAAAGTCATCTCGATTGGCTCGTAAGAAGCCGGTATACTCCTTGTTCTCTTCAGGGGGCATAATGGTCGAGATAAAAGTGGGTCTTGGGTCAGCTTCATCACCTAGGTTCACTTCTTCTAAGTCATCAGTTGTGGCATGACCACCATCCTTCAGGACCTTTGGTGCTTCTTCTATTTCCTCCTCATCAAGGGGTATAAAATCAGGAGCTTGTTCATCCATTTCAAGCACCTCAACGTTTTGTTTTACATGCAAAGATTCCCCTTTCATCTCTTCCATTCCTGAACCCTCGGGTTCTTGAGAAGTCTAGGTAGCTTATGTTTCTTCTTGAGACTCATGGGGAGTTACTTCTTCAAGAATGGGTTCAAGGGGAGATAGTGATGGTTCTTGTGATATCGTCATATGAGAGCTTTGGTTGGTGAAGAATGGCTATGGAGGCAGACTAGCATTCTCCGGGTAACCAAGACCCTGGTTTTGAGTGTGCTGAGATGCTATGGTCTCGATAACTACAAAGGGTGCTAGCATCCCCTTACCATCACTCAACTCTTGATTCTTTGATGGTTCATAGTCCATTTTCTTCATGATCTGATGAGATTTTGGACTATCTTCTTTCTAATAAAGTAGTGAGCTTGGGAGAGAATTCCATCCTTCATAGATAGAGTCAAGGGAGAAATTCGCTTGACTAAGAAACAGAAAACCATAATCAATGAAACCGAGACAAAAAGGCCTGTGTGTTTCGTATAGATCAAGACTTGTAGCTCGATTCTTGACTCATTCCATACAGGGAAGAATTGCAAGAAATTGTTTGATAACACTTCTTCCTATTTCTCAATTATATATGACGATCATCTCATTTTGGCATTACTAAAGCATCTATAGGGAAATGGCTTTGAGGCCTCTCCTGGATGCCCATGCCTCGGGTTTCTGGGTTGAAACCGGGTAGAGGAGCATAAGGAGGTTTTGGAGGCGTCACTTCCTTCATCTTAGTTTTCCTTTTTCTCATAATTTCAACTTGATTGAGTAAATCTTACACTTTCTCTTTCAATTCAACAATAGTAGCTTGTCTTTGAACTTTGTATCGATGTTCGGGAATGCCGATGAAGTCATTGGAAGGGTGAGAAGAGCAACTATCTTTCATGTTTTGATGAGTAACCCGAGTTCCCATGACAAGGGTTGGGAGACGCAAAATCTTTTGAGAGTCAGGGATGTGGCTGGCTCGATTCGTGAGGCAAGCACTATCTTTCTCCCTTTCGAGGACTAGGACATGCAAGACCTCAGGTATATGCAGGACTTTGGGGTGATCTTGCTGATAAAGGGATGAAGGAGTGAGGTAAGCATTATCTTCCTCCCTTTCGGGGACTGAAATACGCAATACCTCGAAAATTTGCAAGACTTTGAGGTGAGCTTGCTGATAAAAGTGAGGTAAGACTTATCTTCCTCCCTTTCGAGGACTGGAATATGCAAAATATCGGGTATTTGCAAGACTTTGGGGTGAGCTTGCTGATAAAAGGGTGAAGGACATAGGTAAAGATTATCTTTCTCCCTTTCAGATACTGGGATATGCAAAACCTCAGGGATTTGCAAGACTTTGGGGTGAGCTTGCTGATAAAGGGGTGAAGGAGTAAGCTAAACATTATCTTCTTCCCTTTCGGGGACTTGGATATGCAAAACCTCGGGGATTTGCAAGACTTTAAGATGGACTTGCCGAAGAGGGATTTGAGGTACGGGGTAAGCATTATCCTTCTCAATATGCAGGACCTCTGGTATTTGTAATACCTCATGTTGAGTTTAGGCGTAGCTGATCTGGGGAGTAAAGTAAGTGTCGTTCTCCTCTCTTAGAGAGACTAGAATGTGCAAAACCTTTTAGCCATCTTTTTGGTCTATTACAGCCTGATGTGCAACCTCAGCTTTTAAGAAGGGAATGGTGATATGCAACACCTTCATGTCACTATGAATATAAATGATTGTAGGTGCTAGCGAGCTTAAATAAGTGGTTTCCTTCTTAACTTGCTCAATATGAGGCACCACTAGAATGGGTTCTTGTGGGGATGGAGTAGAGGATGAAGTTTATGACCTTAGTACATCACTTCTTTTGGGGAAGTGGAAAATTTTCCATCGATCAAAGGGATCACTTTTCCATATCTCTTTTCTTCTTGAACCATGTGATTAATTGACCCTGACATATCTTCCACATCTTCATGAGAGGTTTGAGCAATCTTCCTCGAATTTGGGCTTGTAATGGATTTCATAGGCAACATCAGCTCTCGAGAGCGCAATGGGTCCATGACATAGTATTCGCATCAGCATAATGCAGCTCAGCAATAGGAAATGGTCTCTTGTTAGCATAGATTGTGTGTTGCTTTCCATCCCGACTATATTTGAAGCATTGATGGAGTGTGGATGGAACTACCCCATGGTAATGTAACCAGGGACAACCCAGAAGGATGTTATAAGAAGTATCTGTATCAATTATATGAAACAAAGTGGAAGCATTTAAATCCCCTATTTTGAGCTTGAGGCGGATAACACCAGCTGGTTTCTCCCCCGACTGATTAAATCCTTGAACTGTCAGGTTTGTACGCTGAAGTTGCTCAACACGTATCCCAATTTACGTGAGAATCCTCTTAGGCATGAGATTCACTGCTGATCCCCCATCCAGCATAATCCAATTGATTTGGCAAGCATGCAACTCGCCAGTTATGAAGAGAGGCCGATTGTGAAACCTCTCACCCAACTGAAGGACATCATCAGAAAATGTGATAGCCATGCAACTGTTAAGCATTGCAAGATCCACCTCAACTCGTTCGATCTCAGTTTCATACACTCCAGACCGGGAGAGAGCTTTTACCAGAGTCGTACCAAAGTATTTTGATAACATGAGAGCATCATAGACAGTCAAGAAAGCTGTAAGTCTCCTCAAGTGCTCAACTACATCATACTTGATTTTGTCGGCTTCAGGAAGGATGGCTCCTTGGCTCACCACTGGTTTTAGAGGGACATGTTGTGATGGAGTGGCTTTTGAAGGGGAAGGATTTGCTACAGCCACTAAGGAAGGGTCAGTTGTAGTTGTAGGAGGGGGAAGAGAAGGCCGGCTGGGTTGCACAGCCAGAGTAGTTGTTGGTAGAACAGGGAGAGGTAAAGGTTGTGGTGGTTCAGGATTTTTAAAGAAAGAATGTGAGGTATTTGGGTAGGGGACTAGTAGTGGTCTAGGGTATTTTAAAAGAGGAGGTGGTTCTTGAATAAGAATGGATGAGTTTGGATAGGGAACTAGTGGCGGCCCGGGATACTTCAGAAGCTTAGGTTGAGCCTGTTTTTGAATTGGCCTAAGTTTTCTTCCTGGCCTCGACCTCATTTGATCAACTGTGGTTGTTGTGATTCCCTCATGAAACACCAACATATGGCATGCTTCATAATTTGAAGAACTCACTCCTTTCGAATTCTTTCATAGCTCCCTAAAATCAGGCTCTATGAGCCATTGAGGTTTCTTCTAACAATATTTGTTGTTGACAGTATGGTATCTTCATTAGAGGAGGCCTATCATTGCTAATATCACCTTTATGACTGTAGAGGAGCTCCTCGAAGCCGGGCTCATGCTGGACCCAAAGTCCATGGAAATCACAAGCCTGAGGAAAATGGTGGTTCGCCTTCGCTCAGAGGCGGAGCATCACCAAAACATGTCCAACTTCTATCGGGGAGAGGTCAAACAAGTGAAGGAGCATTTGTCCTCTATAAGGCAGAAGCTGGCTAGGGTCAGTAGGATGATCTGTTTCGAGGAGTAATGCCCCAAGGCATAAACAGTCAGAGCTTCTCCTTCTTCTTCCTTTTTTGTTTTCTCCTCCTTTTTTTTTATGTTCGGGCTAAGTCGTACCCTTTTCCATCAATGAAGCTTTTTTGGTTTGAATATGTGCCTTGTGCTACTTAATCTTGCATTCTGCATCAGTTCCGCATCTTCCAGATATGCCTAGATTTTTGTACACATCTGGTTTATGTTTCTACCTTCTTGCCTATTTGATGCAAGATGAGCTCGATTTCAACCATCAAAATTTTATCCTTTCTTTTCAAATAATTTCAAGGGCAATTAGGTAATATGATAATACAACTAAAGAATATTTTGCATTCCTCATAGGGTATTTTGGTAAAATGATCATCGACCATCATTATCCCACCATCAGGACTTTTAGGTTTTTGAGATGAGGAGGCCAAGCGTCATATATTTCCTTAAAACACCATCCCTTCACATCATTTCATCTTCAACTTCTGCTTTGGAAATCTTCTTCCTCAAGTAACCATTTATGACATCTTTCTTATTTCCTTTATGGAAGATCTTCTTCATCATAGAAACCTTATGCATCTTCTTCAAAGAGAACCTTCTTCCTCAGGGAGAGCCTTCTGCATCTTCTTCAGGGAGAGCCTTCTGCATCTTCTTCGACTTCCAGTGAGTTCTTAGGTTTTGCTCTTTAATTTTCTGAGAAGTTTCTGGCTTTTGATTCAAACAATCTTTCGATCTTCAAATCATTCAAGGTGAGTCTTTCTTCTTTTTACTTTACTTTTTCATCCATGTTTCCTTATCCATCATGCATGTCATCCTTTTTCTTAATCACATGCTTATACCGAAAACAAGATTTAGTAACACCAGGATTAATCCCCTCTTTTATTCGAGTTTGATGCTCTTAAAAGCATGATTTTGGTTTTAACCTTTGATCGTCTGGTCTCAAGGGACTATCTCTCTGGTTCTTAATACTTCATAGAGAGACTTCACCGGACTCTGTTCAAGTCCATTTGGTGCTCTTTCAGAGTTTGATTGAACTATCCTTAAGGTGTTGGTCTGGGAGTCAAAGACTTCCATCGAGTTCCCCTTTTTCATCTCTGATGATAGACTCTGGTTCTAAGAACGAATGCTTAACGCATTTGGTCATCAAACCTTGGATATGTGCTTATGATGCTTTTGGTTACCTCTGATATTTGGTCTGGTAGGAGCGTCAGTTGTTTTATGAGTTCAAGAGTTCAGACTTCGTTCTGAGCCATGAAGGCATCAGGCGTAGGTTTGAAAATCTTGAACCCTGTGTAAGATGAGTGGGGCCAACGGTCTATCCTCGATCTAAACCCTAAAGGCATTGACTGTTGGCTTAAAAACTTGAGCCACATATTTTTAATCTTTCGATCATATGACCTTTCTGCTTTCTTCTTTTCTTCAGGCATCATGTGCTTCATACCTTTTCCAAGGGAAGACAAAAGCTGGAGGAAAAAATGCACCGGCATCTCAATATCATAGAACCCTCATGTGTGTCGGTCTGAAGGCAAATTGCCAACACATCTCTCATGGACTTGGAGATATCAACTTTCTGGTTGACAGGTTGAGTGCGGGGAATTCACACGTAACTCCTTCCATGGCCTCCCCCAACAAAATCTCTTGCTTTATTTCACTCATGCGAGTACTGCTGGGCCCAAGACCTTCCAATCTTGCGGCATGAAATCCGTGATTATAAGGCTGCTTGGTCAGATGCAGCTTTCAAATGCGAAGGCGAGAGCAGGTTCATTTGGGGTTATTATTCTTGGACCCGGGACATATGTAGGCATTTCTCTGTCGCTCTTGAAAGCACATGGCTTCTTGGTGCCTGTGCGTGCTCGGCCTTTCCATACGACCGATTTTCAAATGTCATGCAGGCCTTCTTGGTGACTCAGTGTGAACAAACACCAATTTCTTTGGTTTCGGGGAGAGCAGCATGTCCCTCTTGGAGTTTCATTTCATTAATGGCCTTTCCCTCTTGGGAGAGCGCTATGAGGAATTCACCCCTGAGAATGAAATTATCTTCAGGAATGGTTCTTACTTTGGGCTTTCAAGGCTCAGTTGTTTAAGAAGCATATTCAAAGAATACGTAAAACTGACTGTCGTGAGTGGAAGCAAGGATATCCCATTTCAAATATGGATCAACCATTTCTTCGACAAGCAAAAGGATAAAGGGGAGCCAAAGAATCCCCACTTTAATGGCTTTGAAACTCCTCCCCCTCTAACCATGAGAATGCCTCATCATCTTGATGTTTGGGACCGGCTAACCTATTTGGCATCCTACATTGCTTTATTCTTGTGCCATTTTTCACTTCCGGACTTCAAAGGCCATGTGGTCAAGCCAGAGTGCCTATATGCTACTGGCAATATGGCTGAAGGCCATAGATATGCTATATCCAGCTCGTGCAGTGTTGCATCTACAACAAGCTAACATCTACAACGGATCCTGAGAAAGTTATGTGGGATTCCAGAACTCCTTTCCCCATCCATTATGTTTATGGGTGGCTTGATGCCTTTTCCCGAGAACCTATAAATATTCTTTGAACTCTAATGTTGACACCTTCCCCTTCTTTCTCCGCTTAATGGGCTGCAGGGCAGTCTTTCGCTCGCCTGTCCAAGCACAATAATTGTTCTGGGAGGACAACTTCCTTCAGCTCAAACCATTTCCCATTGGGGGTACCCAAGTACTGATTAGGAGATCATGTCCCTCATGAACATCTGAGGGTCTTGTTTCCTTTAAGGGTGAGCAACCATCGGTTGATCAAGTCGTACAACCCTCATCGCTTCGCAAGGCAGCATCGGATGGACCAAGGTTGTCTCGTCTTCTATGATTTTACCAAGCATGGATCCGGGTCTAATCTTCATGTTAAGTCAGTGTGGGACTCCTGCACATTGTTGGGTCAATCTTTTTCGTTCATCATCCAACCATCGAGAAGTCTCCATGACCCACAACTACTGCGGTTGGTATCAAGAATATCAACTGACCTTCTTTCATGGTCCTATCAATGGTATACATGAGTTTTAAGAAGATGAAACCTCTCGAACTCGCTTCAAAACAAGATTCGATAGAATTTCGTCAAGTTGGGCACTAGGGTTGTGCTTTGTTGAGGGGTGGAACGTGATAAGATCCAACCATCGGAAGCGAGAGATTGTCCCAGAAGGAGTGATTGGGGAGACTCGAGCCTAATTCTATCGCCATCTTGATGATTTGCTGGCTCCTAAGTTGAAGACCTCAGGGCATTCGCATCAATCCCAGGACTATGAAAAGATAAGAGGATCTGGTGGGCATCGTCAGGCCCCCGTTTTAATAGTTGAACCTAAGAGCGATAAATCGCCCAAAGCTCAAGCTGCTTCATCAAGCGAACCTCCATCTGAGCAAAGGATAAAGAGTGACCAACCCAACAGGACTTCTCATGCTATGTCAACGGCATTTACTCAAGAAGACATTCAAAGAATGATCAACAAAAGCATCCAAGGCTTACAAGCTACGAAGTCACGAGAAAGCATTCATTATAAGAAGCCTTAACCACCTTTTATCGATCAAATTCCCTTCTCCCTTGGATATCAAAAGGGAAGATTGCATGTTTTTTATGGCACTAGCTCGCCCAAGCAACATGTGGCTCATTTTATGTCAGCATGCCAATAATCAGCTTCAGACTCAAGATTGCTTCTTTGGCATTTTGTAGAAACCTTGGTTGGGCCTGCCTTTAAGTGGTATGCACATTTGCCCCCAATTTCAGTCCATTCTTGGGAAGAGATGGAGCATTTGTTTTACAAACGCTTCTATGAGGTAGAACGAGATGTTCAAGATATAAAACTTCTCACAATGACCCAGGGGATGAATGAGTCAGTAAACGAGTATATCCAAGGAAGGAGAGATCTTAAAATGTACCAAACTAATCCCATGCCTGGGATCGACTCAATACAAACATGCAAAAGGAATATGAAGAAAGAAATTTCCTTACATGTTGAGGCTTCTAATCCAACCACTTTCTCAAACATGATCACAAAGGTAGCAAAAATTGAAAGCTTATTAAAACATCATGGTGGGAATCAAGCTCGGACCTCGAGGGGAGATCAAAATTGCGATCTCATCACTAATAGGCCAAACCTTTGTATTGGCCAACAAAGAAACACGGTCAGTGCAGTAGTCACAGCCACACCTCTCGGCCATAAACTCCCATCTAATGTTTCTCCTCTTCAAACATTAGACACCTCTCGAGGGTTACCATCAAGGAACAACCTCAGCAGTAGTAGCTTCGTGCACATAATTATAACAGGGTACCTCCGCCACAAAACTTGTATCAGATTGAGCAGTTCGAATGAAGGCCGAGCCAGCAATACAGTTTCAATAAAGCTTGAGTATGAACTCTTTTAAAGATGCTAATAGAACATGGTATGGTTACTCTTCCTGGCATCAAAAGGCCAAAACAGGTAGGAATGGTTAACCATGGAAACTACTGCGCTTATCACTGAATGTTAGGCCACCCCATAAAGAACTGTGTTTAGCTTAAAGAACACATTGAATCATTGATCCAAAAGGGACAAATCAATTTGGATAGTCTTAAGACAGCTTTCGAGATTACCAAGGCTTCACATGTAGTCATAGTTTAAGAGGAGCAAGTACAAACCTTACAGCCAGAAGAAGTACCGGCTAATCTCCTTCATAATCTCATTGCAATGCAGGCCATCCAAGGGTACTCCAAGGAAACCCAAGAACCTGGTTCGAGGCACTGGAAATCTTTGGTGTCCTTTTCACCAAGTATGGGGACACGAGATATCTCAATGTAAGAGTTTCAAGAGTCCATAGCCGAAGGGCAAATTATTGTGAATATACCTGTCAAAACTTGCTAGCCACCTAAACCAACAATTTCTCAAGATACATCAGAGCACCCTCTGCTTCTCACAACATGAAAGAGGATGAGAAAGGCCATCCTAGTAAGTCTCAAAAGGGGAAAGAAGTTATGGAGGCTTCACACATGGTCACAGTGCAAGAAGAACTGCGGTGTTCCTATGAGTGAGATGTCTCCCAAGATGTTCCCTATTCCCTTCAACATGTTGGTGCAACAAGAAATGATTGTATCTTGTGCACCCAATGGATCCGAAGAGTTCAAAAGAAGGAAATCAAAAGTTGTCAGCTAAAGGAACATGATTTATGACATTGCTGGGGATTTCAGGCTATTTTAGAAAGATTTGTATGAAGTAAGGGGGTGGTTATAGAAAACCCATCACCTTCACCTCCAAAGAAGATTCAAGAAGTCAAAATTCCATGATATAAGAATCTCAAAGATATTCAAGGTCCCAATACGAAAACCCATGTTCTCCAAGCTCATGTTGAAACTCGTGAACCAGGGAAGCTACATCATGGTCATCTTAAGATGAAAAGCCTTAAGAGGGAGGCTATTCGCCAAGTAAATGTGGTACCCATCCCACAAATTCAAAAGGCCGAACCTATCAAGGAAAAGAAGAAGAACAAAAGGCCTACAAAAACTCAATACTGTAAAGCAGTGGTTTCAAAAACAGATCGGTGCCCCGAATCGAGCAACCCAAAAACCCATCTGGATCTGTGAATCGGCGATTCGGATCGGGAATCGATCGAATCTGTCGGATTCAACAATAAAAAAATCCAAAAAAATTATTAAAAAGCATTATAAATGTCAATTTTTATGAATCCAATAAGAATCGGGGTACTACATTATTAACTTTCATTTTTTTTCATCAATATACGAATATTGAGATGTTCTTTCTCTGTATGAATTTATGTTAACCATTAAATTTAAATCACACAAACGAGAAATTGTAGATTTATCATAGATAAAATATATAATCATACATGGACTACAATAAAGAATGGATAAATTGATGAAAAAAAGGCCACCAAAATCTCGAATTGACGGAAAAACCTAATTCACTAAAAAAACCCAAATTATTACAACCTAACTAACTATAATCCAAAATTATTACAACCTAACTAACTGTAATATTATATATTGAAATTGAAATTGTTGGTTTACACTTTATAATTATTTTACTATATAAATAATAACAAATCTAAAATATCTTATAATATCATCTAATTTAAAATATATTATTGGAAATTGTAAGAAAAAATAGTACATTACATTTATAATGTAAATAAATTAATAAATAAAATACGAGATTTGGTTATCTATGTAGAAATTATTAGAATGCGTACAATTTTCGAAATAAGACTTTAATTTTTCAAAAATCTATTTTTTTAGGTTTCTAGAATAAATTTAGTGGAAGAGATTGTTTATATATATATATATATATTTCAAGTGGCCTCATTGTATGAACCCTATCTTTAAATTAATATTCCTAAATATATGTTAAAGACCACCATGTTATAAAAATAAAAAATATATAATTATACCATTTATTCCTAAGTAAAACAAAATCTAACAATATGCATTCATATATGAGAGAGAGAAAAAGGGCTAACATGCTCCAAGGCTATATTGCATCACCTTTACATATCTAATTTAAGCTTATGATAATCGCAGCCAAAATGCGTGCTTGAAAAGCATGATACTTGTTGTATTACCTTTTATTTATATTTTTGACAAGAAATACTTGTTGTATTACCTTTTTTTATTTTATTTTGACAAAAAAAATAAAAAGATGTTGTATTACTTTTTTTCTTTTTTTTTGACAAGAAATACTTGATTTTTTACAAGAAAAATAAGAAATTTTTTAACAAGAATAATTGTTTTTTTTTTACAAGAAAAATAAGAAGATGGTGCTGCCTAGGTTCGAATTAGGGACCTTTAGTTGTACGATGGACGTGATAACCGACTACACCACAAAACCACTTGTTGCATTGCCTTTTATAGTAAAAGCATACATTGTATTACCTTTTCAAGCGTATTACCTTTTATTCAAAATAAGTACCATGGTCAAATCCCACATCAAAAAATAAAACACATTAGATGTGAATAAAAACCTCCCCAGTACCATATCTAATCACGTGCTTGAAAAGCATGATGAATTATGAAGCAGTGTGCCCATAGTTAATATGGACATGTGGCGTTAAGGGGCTGTGGTTGACAGAGGGACACATGGCCATAATAGCCCCAATTTTTAAAGAAAATTACAAAAATTCCCTCCCAAGTCATTTGATGATGTCATAACACCAATTTTCTATGCAGACACGACCGAATCCCATTTTATGATTGGATCCAGAATGGCCCAACCAATATCCGATCCGGATCGTCTGGTTCCAAATCGGATCGATGTTTTTTTTTATCACCACCGCAAAGTGAAACTTCCTCAAGTTCCAAGAGAAGTGGTATTCCTTCCCCCCATTCCCCCCCTTCCTACTCTGAATGACTTTGTCCCAAGGCAAGCTCTTTTTTCCGAGGGCGGTCAATACGTAACCATAAGAACAATATATTATTTTTCCAATACGGGTGACGACACTAAAATCACCCTACAACAGTCTGATCAAGGTGAAGACTCTAAAATCAACCCTCAACGGTCCATGTAGGGTAAAGACCTTAAAGATCCCCCGCAACCATCCAACAAGGGTTATGACGTTAAAAGGTCATCGATTACGTCCAATGAGAGTGAAGACGTTAAAAGCCTCTTTGAGTCCAATTCAGGTGATCACCCTAAAAGCAGCCTGATTCGGTCCAATTTAAGTGATAACCCTAAAAGCTTTGTCCCTTCTTCTCTCCCTGATTATTCACCCTTCTTCCCTCTCAAAGTCTCTCTTTGAACTCACCATGGAGTGCTCAAACTTCGAGGTTCTTAACTAAGAGCTCAAACCTTGCAATACCAGCAAACGACATAGTAAGTAGATAAGAAAGATGGTCACTCAAAAGGCTGGATTCTTAAGTGTCGAGGATGCTAAGCCTTTGCTGCCAAAAAGGGTAGGCCTTGTCCCACTCCGAAGGAGATATTCAATCAGCTTCTGAAACCAAAGCCTGAGAAGAAGCCCTAGTGGCCTGCAGAGCCTATCTTGGGGAATTGTTTAAGAACTCAAAGGTAAAGAGTTCTTTAAATTATGAGGCATGCCACATGCTGGTGTTTTACGAAGGAAGCACATCAGCTCCATTTGACAAGATGGGGTTGAGGTCAGGAAGAAGATTAAAGCCGATCTAGAAATAGGCTCCATCTAACCCCTGAAATATTTTGGACCACTAGTTCTGCATTCAGACCCATCCATCTCCATTCAGAAACCACCTCCTCTATTAAAATACCCCGGACCTCCACCAGTCCCTTACTTAAAACCCTACGCCTTCTCACACTAAAATTCTTGTACCATCACAACCTTCACCTTGCTCTATCTTGCCTACACCCATTTTGGTTGCACAATTTAGCCAGCCTTCTCTTTCAACCCCACAACTACAACCGACTCTTCCTTGGCAGTTGTAGCTAAACCTTCCCCTTAAAAAAATGCTCCATTACCTCCTATCCCTTTAAAATTAGTGGTAAATCAAGGAGCCGCCCTTCCTGAAGCCAACAAAGTTAAATTTGATTTGATTGGGCATTTGAGGAGACTTCCGGCTCTCCTAAGTGTCTATGACGCTCTCATGTTATCCAAGGACTTTCGTATGGCTTTGGCGCAAAGTATATGAAACTGAAGTTGAACAAGTAGAGGTAGACCCTACAATACTTAACAGTTGCATGACTATCACATTCTCAAATGGTGACTTTTAGTTGAGAGAGAAGTTCTACAGTCGACCTCTCTTTGTGATTGGCGAGGTGCACGCTTGTCAAATCAACCGGATAATGCTGGATGGGGGATCAACAATGAACCTTATGCCTAAAAGGATTCTTACCCGAATTGGGTTAAGTGTTGAGCAGCTTGAGCCTAACAGTTCAAGGATTCAATCAGTCGGGAGAAAACCGGCTAGTGTCATCCGTCTTAAACTCAAGATTGGGGATCTAAACACTTCCACACTATTCCATGTTATTGATAAGGATACATCCTACAATATCCTGCTGGGTCGTCCTTGGTTACATGATCATGGGGTGGATCCGTCCACACTCCATCAATGCTTCAAATACAATCGAGAAGGGAGGCAACATACGGTCTATGCTAATAAGAGACCATTTCCCATTGCTGAGTCACATTATGCTGAAGTAAAATACTATTTTGTGGACACAATGCGCTCCCAAGAGCTAATGTTGCCCAAGAAAGCTAGTACAAACCCAAAAATGAGAGAGATTGCTCCAACCTCTCATGAAGATGTGGAAGACATGATACAGTCACTTAATCACATATTTCAAGAAGAAAAGAGATATGGAAAAGGGATCCCTTTGACACCTGTTGATGGAAATCTTCTTACATTCCCAAAAGAAGTGTCGTATCAAGAACATGAAGGAGAAACTTTATCTTCTATTCCCTCCGCACAAGAATCTCTTCTAGTGGAGGATCAGGTTGAGCAAGATGAAAAGGAATTCATAGGTTCAGGCCCATTAACACCCACAGTCACTTATGCTCATGGTGGCATGTAAGTGTTACATATCCCCATTCCCTTCCTTGAGGCAGAGGCAACATGTCTGGCTGAACAAGAACAAAAAGTTGACTAAAAGTTTTTACACATTCCAGTCTCTTTAAGAGAAGTGAATGAGGCTTCACTTACTCCCCAGGTCAACTATCCCCCAAACTAGCTCAAGGTATTGGAAATACCCAAGGTCCTGCGTATTGAAGAGGGCAATGTTTGTTCACCTCACCCCCTCCCTCTCTACCAGCAAGATTCCCCCAAAGTCTTGCAAATCCCTGAGGTCTTGCATATCCCAGTCCCCGAAAGGGAAGAAGATATTGCTCATCTCACTTCTTCACCTCTCTATCAGCAAGATTCCCCCAAAGTCTTGCAAATCCCCGAGGTCTTGCATATCCTAGTCCTCGAAAGGGAGAATGATAGTGCTTATCTCATAAATCAGGCCAACTACATGCGAGATTCTCAAAAGATCTTGCATTTCCCAACCCTTGTGATGGAAACTCGAATTTCCCATCAGAAGGTAATGAGTGGACCTTCCTCCCTTGTCCGTGATTTCGTTAGTACTCTTGACTAGCAATACGAAGCTCAAAGGCAATCCTCGGATGCAGAGCTGAAAGAACAGGTGCAAGATTTGCTCAGTCAGGTGGAGGTTATAAGAAAAGGAAAAACTAAGATGAAAGAAGTTGCTCTGCCAAGACCTGTTCCCACCCTTTTACTGCGTTTCACCCCAGAAACTCAAGTAATAGTTGTTCAAGTGAACCTTAGAAGCAGTCCTTTTCTAGATGCCACGGTTATGTCTAAATGGGATTTATACAGTCCTGCGGCTCATCAGATTATGAGGAAGATGGACTACGATCCATCTAGCAACCAGGGGTTGAATGATGGCAAAGGAATGCTGACACCCTTCCTCGTTATCGACACAATAGCATCTCAACATGTTAAAAAAGAAGGCATTGGTTACCCGAGGCACCCAAGCTTACTCCCATGGTCTTTCTTGACTGACCAAAGCTCTCATGTGACAGTGTCTCAAGAACTATCACTAGCAACCCTAGAACCTATTTTTGAAGAGGTCACTTCTCATGAGCCTCAAGAAGTAGCAGAAATTACCCAGATTATTCCAGAGTCTGAGGGTTTAGGAGTCAAGGAAACAAAGAAGAACTGTCATATATGAAGCAAGTAGTTGAGGTGCTTGAAATGCATGAACAAACTGCAAGTAGTTGAGGTGCTTGAAATGCATGAACAAACTATTGATTCTCTATCACTCAGTGAAGAGGAGATAGAAGAGGCTCCGGAAGTCTTGGAAGATGGCGGTCAAGCCACGACTGATGACTTAGAAGAAGTAAACTTGGGTGATGAAGCTGACCCAGTACCTACTTTTATCTCAGCCATTATGCCCCCTGAAGAGAAGAAAGAGTATACCAAGTTTCTGTGAGCCAATCGAGATGTCTTTGCTTGGCATTATGAAGAGATGCCTGGCCTTGACCCTCGGGTTACAGTTCAAAGATTGGGAATTGACCCATCCTTCAAATCCATCAAGCAGAAATCAAGAAGGTTCAAAGGTGATTTGGATATCCAAATTGAAGCAGAAGTGAACAAGCCTAAGATATCACATTTCATTTGAGAAGTCTAAGTACCCAAAATGGTTGGCTAATGTTGTGCTGGTCAAGAAGAAGAATGGACAAATCAGGGTTTGTATTGATTTCCATGATTTAAATACAGCTTGTCCTAAAGATGATTTCACGCTCCCTTTCATTGAGCTTTTAATAGATTCAATCGCAAACTGCCAAGCATTCTCCTTCATGAATGGTTATTCAGGGTATAACCAAATAAGGATGGCTCAAAATGTGGAAGAGTCCACTGCTTTTCTAACTTCTAAAGGGGTCTTTTGTTACACAGTGATGCCCTTTGGCCTCAAAAATGCCAGAGCCACCTATCAAAGGGCTATGACCACTGTCTTAGAAGACATGCTACACAAAGAAGTGGAATGCTACATAGATGACCTCATAGTAAAGTCAGACAAAAGAAGCAATTACATAAGAAATCTCGAAAAAGTCTTTGAGAGACTTCGTCTTCACCAGCTCAAGATGAACCCCTTAAAGTATGCCTTCAGCATACGGTCTGTAAAATTCTTAGGATTCATTGTCAGGTATAGAGGCTTGGAGATCGAACTTGTCAAGATTAAAGCCATTTAGGAGATGCCACCTCCAAGAAATCTGTGAGAATACAGATCTCTTCAAGGCAAGCTTACTTATAAACGAACGTTCGTCTCTAATATGTCATGACAATGCCAACCTTTCTCTCCACTCTTGAAGAAAGACATGCCCTTCGAATGGGACGAAGCGTGTCAAATAGATTTCAAAGACATCAAGAGCTATTTGTTGAAGCCCCCTTCTCTTTCTGCCCCAATTCCAGGCAAACCCCTCATCTTATATGTGACTGCACTAGATGAGTCACTTGGAGCCCTGCTTGCTCAAAACAATGAAGAGGGGAAAGAAACAACTATGTACTACTTGAGTCGAAGGATGCAAGGAGCTGAAGAGAATAATTCCCCAATAGAGAAAATGTGTCTGGCTCTCATCTTTGCAGTATAGAAGCTCCGACACTATCTGCTTGCACTTTCGGTCCAGCTCATCTCTCGAGCCGACCCTATTAGATTTCTCTTGTCAAGCCCTTGTCTTTCGACTTGTGAAATTGTCACTACTCCTCATGGAGTTTGACATTACATATGTGCCACAAAAAGCAGTCAAAGGACAAGCTTCGGCAGATTTCTTGGTTGCACACCCTCTCTCAATTGATGCTCCCTTAATCGATGATGTACCAGCTGAAGTGGTATTTCATGCTAGAGTGTCATGTGAGGGGAAGATGCATTTTGAAGGGCATTGCAATCCATGAAGGGTGGTTTTGGGGTAGTGTTCTCCACCCCTCATTATGGCCTTGTCCATCTATCATTCTCTCTCCTAGAGATAGAATCGCATAATGAAGCAAAATATCAAGCGCTCATTATAGGCTTGGAGATTTCTTCCCATATGAACTTGAAATGCTTAAGCATTTATGGAGATTCAAAGTTGGTCATCATGCAATTCAAAGGGGTGTATGATGTAAGGAAGGAAAATCTCAAGCCTTACTTCAATACTGCCAAAGCATTAATAGCTGGATTTGAAGATATTATTCTTGAGCATGTACCACGAAGGCTTAATGCACAAGCAGACACGCTTGCCAAGTTCGAGGCAACATTTCAAGCACCACTAAAGGGGCCTACACCGATATGCGTAGATGAATGGAGGTGTGTTGAGTTCGTTAAAATACTTGACAATGAAAATGAAGTGCAATTATTGAAAAAATGCTCTTCTTACTCATTCGGGGCAATCATTGCAGATAAAGCCTCATGTGGTTCTCATGATTCTTCCATGACTATAAGACAAGAAGAAAAAGGTGATGAAAAGCCAGAATCTTCAGATCATATGTGTGCAGAAGTGGATTCAGTAATAGACTGGTGCATCCCTATTAAGGAGTATTTGTAGCATAACCGGCTTCCTGTAGACCGTATTGAGTGCAACAAAATCCGGAGGTTAGCCGTACGGTATGTGTGTTGTGACGACATCTTGTTTCGAATCTCCTATAATGATATGCCACTCAGATGCATCGATCAAAAAGAGGTGAGCCATGTGCTTAAAGAAGTTCATGTTGGAGTTTGTGGGATGCATTAGTCTGGTCCTAAGCTATCTAGCAGGATCATAAGGATAGGCTACTATTGGCCTACCATGAATGTCGACTCCCTTATATTTTCAAAGAATTGTCTGGTGTGCCAGATTCATTCGAGCTTCATTCACTAAGCTCTTGAACCTCTTCACCCGATAGTAGCATCTTGGCCTTTCACTCAGTGGGGCATGGACATTAGAGGTCCTATTGATCCACTATCTTCTTCGAGGGACGTGTTTATACTTGATGCCACATACTACTTCTCTAAATGGGTCGAAGTTGTCCCTCTCAAGAAAGTCCCCGGACTTGCAGTCGCCAATTTCATGCGCCAGCATATCATATATAGATTCAATGTGCCTGATCAGATCACTTCTGATAATGGCCCCCAATTTCTGATAATGGCGCCCACTTCGGGTTTCAATAAAAATATTCGACCATGTACCATCCAAGAGCTAATGAATTGGCCAAAGCTTTTAACAAAGCCTTCTGTGATGCTCTAAGGAAGTACATCTCTGACACTAAGAGGATATTCACATGAAAGACTTTGATACAGCCTGGGTCCAACTCAATCGACTCCTTACTCTCTGGTATATGGGGGTGAAGCTGTGTTGCCTTTAGAAAGTCAATTGCCTTCTCTTAGAATAGCCCTGCGTTATGGGATGACAGATGAAGAATGGGCTACTCTTCGCACCTATTATCACTCATGATCGCACCAAGGGGAAGTTCAGGCAAAAATGGGAAGGTCCTTTTGTGGTGAAGAAGGCTTTTCCTAATGGAGCCTATGTGTTAGTTAACGTTGACGGTGAAGAAGCTATGCCCCTAATCAATGGGAGATACTTGAAAAACTATTATTTGTGACCTACGGTCCAAGCTGTATGTCCTCTAAACTGTTAGCACACGTTTTGGCTGAATGACATTAAAATGCTTCGCACAACGGTCCAAGCTATATGACCTCTCTACTGTTAGCACAAGTCCGGGCCGCACGACGTTAAAACTGCATCGCATCACGATCTTAAAGGCATGACCCTAAAATTGCCTTCACTCGGCCTTGGTGGATGACCTTAAAACACACCAAATCTACGGTCTCAAAGGCGTGACCTTAAAATCACCTTCACTTGGTCTTGGTGGATGACCTTAAAACACACAAACTCTATGGTGTTGAAGGCGCAACCTTAAAATTGCCTTCACTCGATCTTGGTGGATGACTTGAACACACCAACTATATGGTCTTAAAGGCATGGCCTTAAAATTTCCTTCACTCGGTCTTGGTGGAAGACCTTAAAACACACCAACTCGGCTGTCTCAAAGGCACAACCTTAAATACGCCTCCCCATGGTCACGGCGGCATGACCTTAAAACTGCCTTCTCAAAATCCACAAGGGCGTCATGAGTAAAAAGAGTCGAAAAAAAGAAAAAGGAAAAAAATGACAGGAGTAATAATATCACCAACTATTACAAGTAAAATATGTCAAAAATAACAAAAATGGGAACGATGAAAACCCGCAAGGGCATCGTGAGTAAAAAAAAAAAGCAGACATTGTGTAAAAGCTATGGGCAAAGGGAGCCATAAAAGGAAAACATAAATAAATACGGGGTTCTTGTGAAAACCAGAAATGGCACACACCCCAAGGACTTGGATGAAAACTCGAAAGGGCATTCAACTCACGCCTGATGAAGAGCAAGCCAAGATTTCATGCACAACAAGCTTCCAAGACTCATACCACATTCATTTCCAAGAGAGATGGAAATTGGTCATGAGATAGAGGAAGAAAGAGCAAGCCATGAAGAAAAGAGAAGCATACAAGCCAAGGATGAGAAAGAAGAAAATTTCTTTTCACGATTCAAAGGTTACAAAATTTTATGGGGACAAATAATCAGTCACCTACAAAAGGAATGAAAATAAGACAGACAGAGGAAAAGAGTGAATGATTTCGTGAGACTCTAGAAGTTCTCAAGGGCCTCATGAATCTTGGCCTTTAGTGCTGATGACGACTCCAGGTCCTTCTCCATGTGCTCCTTCCTGTGGAAGATTGTCTGAGTGACATAGCTCGACATTGCAATGGTCGCAACTACTTTGGACTCCAAAGTCTGCAAATCTTAAGACTATTTTTGTATTTGTGCTCTCTCCCGCTCTCGTTGGGTCTTTATCTTATGGATATCGGCATCTAATCTGGCCCTTTCTTCTTCCAAGGCTGCAATTTCCATAGAGTACATCTCGTCTTCTTGCTTGAGACGAGCCTGCTTGGAAAGGAGGACCCCCTTCTTCTCTTCATAGCCTCTTATAAGACTTTGAAGCCAGGTCAAAGTCTCCTCCGCAGAGGCCAGACAAGTCATATATGCTGCCTGTACTTCAGACTCGCTCTGCCAGCCTTTGTTCCCCCACTGTTCAAGATTCTTTAGAAGACCTTCAAATCTATCAAAGCTCTCCTTATCATAATGGACCAATCTCATAGTAGTTGCACAGTCCTTCACTAGGCCTATTTCAACTGCCATATTGGAGAGGGAACAATCCTTCACTCTCTGGAGACTTGATTGCAATAAATTTCTTACAAGTGAAGCTTTTCTAGTCGAGGCCAAGGAGGTCGCATGAGAGGGGTCTGCTGAAACAAGAGGAGGAACCTTAGTAATGATAGTTGTTTCTTGAGGCACCAGAGCTAGAGGCTCACTAGGAAGGGTGACTGGCTCAGATAAAGTCCCTTCAGCTGAAGGCACTAAAGAAGAGTCCTCTGAAGCAGCACCTTCTACAAGTTCTAATCCAGCACTGGAAGAGGTGTTAGGCTGAGACTCTACTTCTGAGGTGACAGGGGCAGGGGCCTCAAGAACGACTACTTCTTCTTCAGTGGCCTCTTTAGCAATAATATCCCCCTCCTCAGTAGTAGCAAAGAAGAAGTCTCCCTGACTCAAAGAAGAACGAGTCGGAGACTGCACTATTACACGCTCGGTGAGAATTTCAATAGGAGATGCTTCTATCTTTATTGAAGGAGGAAGGATACTCTCTGGTCTATGAGCAGATGCACTTGCTTAAGCTATGGTAGCTTCATCAATGACTTCCGGAGCAGAGGTCACCACTTCTGACACTGGAATGGGGCTCAAAGTGGCCTTGATCTTTGCACACTTCTTGGGCTGAGAAGCGACATCAGTTTTTGTACTTAAGACAGACGGAGTCGGAAGGGGTACATTTGAACTTGCCACAATCTTCTTCCTTGAACGAGTAATCTTCATGGGGATTACAGGTTCTGTAGCCATGTTGGACTCGAAGCTCACTGCAGTTTTCTTCCTCTTACCCCCTCTGTTCTTTGCCCCTTTTTCTGGGACGACTTCAGGAGTGTCTTGATCTTTCTGGCCATGATGAGGTCTGGTAGCTAGGGCTGAATGAGGCCCACTTCCTATCAAAGCATTGAGGTCTTAAACAGGGTGACCTTCATGACCAAGGATTGCACGCCCCTTAACCCACTCGAAGATCGAGCAGAGGTAATCAAAGCATATGTCATCAAACAAAGACCTTGTTTCATCTTTCAGAGAAACACTCTATGTCAGTGAAGTCTTTGTTCAAGAAACGAGGTTTGACATGCTCTCTCCACTCAACAGGGTAATCTAGCTTGCAAGCCTTGGGGAAGGAAGGAGGAGCAAAGTGTTTCTTGGCACTATTGATGGCCTTCCATGGGTGGTCTGAGCCACAATAAGAGCAGTCCACCACCAATAGCCCTCTGTTGCATGCCCCACAGGCCTCTTGTGAGGGACTACAAACTTGCTCGGACCTATGAGGCTAAAGTAGGTCTCCCAGGCCATCCTCATATTAATGTCTGACCAAGACTTTCGTCTCTCCCCTAGCATTCATGGGGAGAGGGGCACGACCCTCCCTACTGTTCACATTCACATCCTAACTCCCGTCCTATCATGGGGAGTTAGGGAAGATTCTCAAGTGGTGGCACAACTTTTTTATCGTATCATATCACATTACACTACCAACGGATGACCCGTTGCGTAATGCCTCAAATCACATTCTGTCATAACATATCATTCTATCAATGGATGACCCATTGCATAGTGCTTCATATCCCATCTGTGGCATGTCGTATTATAACCATGATCACTCACTATGTCATAGGCATTTCTTATTACAACCATCCACATTCAATATTTCATAAGTATGCACCAAGCATTCACTAATTTCATAAGCATGTCTTATTACAACCATGCTCATTCAATATTTCATAAGCATTCACTATTTTCATAAGCATGTTTTATTGCAACCATGCACATTCAATATTTCATAAGCATGCACCATTTTACAAGCATTCACTAATTTCATAAGTATGTCTTATTACAACCATGCTCATTCAATATTTCATAAGCATTCACTATTTTTATAAGCATGTCTTATTACAACCATGGACATTTAATATTTCATAAGCAATCACTAATTTCATGACAGAGCAAAAATGTCAGTGTAACAGTCTCTTAGAAAAATGAGCATAGCTTCCACTCCATAGGGAATTTAATCATGGTTCCAGAACCATTTTGAAAATAGACTCACTCATCTGTCTTTTAGAAGTAGTTTGGTCTCATTCTAAGGCATTTTGGTTACTCCCCATGCTACACAAAACATGTGATACTTGCGGCCCCGTCTTCCCTCTCTCTCTCTCTTTTCTCCTTTACAGAGCATGAAACTTCAGCAAATCTATGGCCCCGTCTCTCATGTCTCTCTCTCTCACCTCCACGCACATGTAAACCTCAAAGCCACAGTCCACTGTGGCCCCATCTCTCTCTCTCTCTCTCTGCACATCTCTCTTGTTACCATTGTGTATAGAGCCTCTACACACAAAGCCGTTGTAACCTGTCGCTTCAGCATATCATCATCTGGTCTCCTCTTGCTAAACATTGTTGCATACGGAGCTGCAGTAACTTGTGGCCCCATCCTTTCTTCCTATTTTTCTATCTATTGCGAACGAGTCCCCAACTACGTGCGGCTCCAGCATTTCGTGGCCCGTCTTTCATCCATTTCTACCCTCTTGTCCCCTTTGAACTCACACCCATGTCCACTCCTTTGTGCGAGTACGGTTCCGCCTTGCATTCTTCACTCATCTTCCCTTTGTGTACTGACATTATTCGTCTATCCAATATACACTTGACTTGATACTTCTCAAAGCTGTCTTAAGAGTTTTAACACTAATATTGCCACTCTAACTTCCTCTCCATACAGTTGAGTCGAGTTGTGAGAGATATAAATGTTCTCACCCTCACTCACTCGGGTGGAGTCATCCTGAGCTGGTAGTCAAGAAAGTTTTGATTCTTTAGTTGCTTTGACTACCAAGTCTCATAGCGTTTGTGCGGATAAAAGGACTTATGTCATCCCTTCTTTTTCATTCTTTCTTTGCCAGCCAGCCCCCACTCGAGTGAAATATCATAGAGGAGTACCATTTGAATTCACATGGCAAGTTTCAAGATAAAAGAACGAGATGACATGTTGAAGTTTGAGGAGATTTCATGTCCAAACCGTGCTAGCAGATAGCCAGAGGGCTGCGTAATTGTTCTAAGATGGCGACTGCCCGGGCGTATCCTCGAACCCCCAAACGATAAGGTAGGTGCCTAAACGCATTCTTGTTGATAAAATCTCTCTAGTTGTTAGTTCCTATCCGCATCAAGAAGAGCACTCGCACATGCTTAAAAACGCCCAGGAGCGTAGGCCCTTCGTAGTTTTTTGAGAGAGGGTTTTCTCCATAAAAGAAAATCAGGCTCTGACCAATGTTATATAATATCAAGACCTGGTCTTGGTAGGTTAAAAGAGCTATGTGTTAAATAGTTTAAAGTCTCGCAGCTCGGACTATATGATAGGTAGTTTAGAGTCATACATCACAGACTATCTTGATCTTTTAAGGATAGTATTTCTTCAAATACCTCCCATTGATTGGGGGCATGACATCTTCTCCTATCTCGGTACAGAGGAGGTATGCTCGAGCGTAGTATGCCTTCTTAACGACATATGGTCCATCCTATTTGGGCTGAAATTTAGACTGAGGTGCATCAATATGGCATCTCACGACTAGAACCAAGTTGCCTGGTTTGAAAGACCATATCATCACCTTCTTTTCAAAAGCTTGTTTTATTCTTGCTTGATAAACTTCTAGCTTTTGCTGAGCTACCAACCGCTTTTCGTCGAGTGTGTTCAACTCGTTGTGTTGGAGTGTGACTCGCTCATCATTGGTTAGCCCATAATGGACTACCATCCTTAGAGAGGGTATTTGAACTTCTAAAGGTAGCACTGCCTTTGCCCCATGGACCAATGAATATGGGGTTGTTGAGGTGGCATTCTTTCTCGTCGTCTGATAGGCCCAAAGAGCCTCGGGGAGTCTCTCGTGCCAACCACACTGACCCTTCTTTATGGTCTTTCTCAAGACCTTGCAAAGGCTTTTGTTAAAGGCTTTGACGTGTCCATTTTCCCTTGAATTATACATGGACAAGTACTTCTAGTAAATGTTAAATTGACTGACCAATTGGCGAATGTGATCGTTCTTAAACGGAGAGCCATTGTCGGATATAATCGATCCACAATATGGTGGCGAACAAAATCAGCAACTATCTTATCAGTTACTCTTCTTAGTGAGACAACTTCAGCCTGCTTAGAGAAGTAGTCGGTAGCTGCCAATATATATTAATGGAAATTTGCTGAGACTGGGGTAATGGGTCCCACGATATCCATTGCCCACTGAGAAAAAGTCTTGAGAGTTGGATGCAATGGATCCGACTATTGGTCAATGTAGTTGGCGAGTACTTGGCACGCGTGACATTTCTTAGCATATTCAAGTGTATCTTGCTATAATGGGCCAGAAATACCCCATCCGATGCATTTGGTGGTACAACTTGGATTCGGATTGGTGCATGTCGCAAACCCCATCATGCACTTCCTTTAACGTTGTTTGTCCTTCTTCATGCGAAAGGCATCTTAACAATATTTTGTTTATGACTTCCTATATAGTTGGTCATTGAGGAGAGTGAATCTCATGGCTCGCCTTTTAAGTGCTAGCCTATCTTTCCTAACCTCAGTTAGTTGGTCATGGACTAAGTATTCTAGGAAAGGTTGACGCCAATCTGGCCGAGGTGCTTCTGCCACCGCAATGATATCATCAGGAGTAGGCTCTTTCATTAATTTCCTCATAACTCTTGGAGGGTATGGGGGAAACTCCGTCCATAGATTTTCTTCATCTTTAGAATTACTCTTATCCATCAAAGGGATGGATCGCCATTCTTTTTTGGGGATCTGAAGCAGTACCCCAGGCTCGATGATCATGGCAGCTCCCAGTTTAGCTAGTGCATCGACCTGGACATTTGATCCTCAGGGAATATGAGTCAAAGTGGCCTCATAAATCTTCCCTAGGAGGTACCTTGCGGTACTATATTATGGTTTGAGTTTATGCTTATGGGCCTCATATATCCCTTTTAGCTATCAGATGATCAGCTGGGAATCACCAAATATACCGAGGGACCTCAGGTCCAGTTCTAGCGCCATGTCTAGATCGATGATCAGTGCCTGGTATTCTGCCTCATTATTCGAATAGTTCTCATTCAATGAGAAGGCATAAGGCAAGAGTCCTTTATCTAGTATGACAAATATTACGCTTGCTCTAGCATCTTTTGCTTAAGACTCACCATCAAAGAACATTTGCCATGAGGCAAGCTTGTTTGCACACATGACTTCCTCATCAAGCAAGTCTTCATTCACAGGGGACCCTTCACGTAAGGGATGACTAGCCCTCTAATAGATTTTTGTAGGACGTAGGTGATGTCAAACTCCATAAGAAGTAAAGTCCACTTAGGTCGTCGACTAGAGAGGATTAGTCTCGTCATTTAATTGGATTAGCTTGAGAAATCAACTGCACTGGGTCAGCGAGCAAGTAATGTCATAGCTTTTAGCCTGCGAACACTAGTGCCAAGCACATTTTCTTGATGGGAGAGTAATTATACTCGGTTGGCATCATAGTGAGACTCAAATAATACAACGCCACTTCCTTCCCTTCCTCATTGTGCTGGGCCAGAAGGGCACCCAATGATCCTTCCAAAGCCATCACATATAGAATGAGTGGTTTGTTGAGTACAAGAATCTTGAGAATTGGCAGATTCAATAGATAGTCCTTGATGTCCTGGAAGGCATTATGGCAAGACTCGTCCCACTCAAAGCGGATGTCTTTCTTCATAAGCCTGGAAAAAGGCTTGCATAAACCTGAAAGGTTGGATATGAACCTTCGGATGTACGCCAATCGACCTTGGAGAGATTTCAACTCCCACAGGTTCCTTGATGAAGGCATCTCTTGAATGGTGCGTATCTTGGTAGGGTCTATCTCGATTCCTTGGTGCCTTACAATGAAACCTAGGTATTTCCCCAATTTCACCTCGAAGGCGCACTTCAAGGGGTTGATCTTCAGATGGTGCCTCCTCAAGCTCTTGAACACCATTTCCATATCCATGAGGTGAGCAAATTGAAACTTTGACTTCACCACATGGTCATCGCATAACATTCCACGACATCGTGGAGTATGTCTTCGAATATAATCGTCATGGCACGTTGTTAAGTGGTGTCAGCATTCTTTAATCCAAAGAGCATCACCTTAAAACGATATATCTTTTTCATGGTCCTAAAAGTTGTCAACTCTTCATCTTCAGGGGCCATCCTGGTTTGATTATAACCGGAATACCCATCCATAAATGAAAAGGTTTTGCATTCCACAATCGAATCAATCATGACTTCGTTGAGAGGTAGAGGAAACTCGTCTTTGGGGCAAGTTAAGTTGAGATTGTGAAATCAATGCATACTCTTATCTGCCCATTCTTCTTCTTAACCGATATGATATTAGCAAGCCATTTAGGGTATAAGACCTCCCTAATGAACTCGCCTTAACTAATTTATTAACCTCAACCTCAATTTGGGGTGTTAGATCTAGATGAAACTTCCTCTGGGTTGTTTCACCAGCTTGATGTGAGGATCAATGGCAAGCTTGTGAGTTTCCACGGTGGGTCCAACCCAGGCATCTCATGATAATTCCATACAAAGATGTCTCAGTTAAGATGGAGGAAATCGACGTATTGTCCCCTATCTTTTGAGTCCAGTGACAAAATCAGAAAGGTGGGTCTATGATCTCCTTCTTCACCTAACTCGACTTCTATCAACTCGTCGATTGTGACCTGGCCTCCATCCTCCAGTTGGTGTGTGGCAGGCTCCATCTCATTTTTATCTAAATCTTGATCATTGTGGCTGCTTAGAGATACCATGGTACATTAGACCGTCCATTTCCTTTTGTGCACATTCTTCGAGCCAGTCTTAAAATTCAAGGTATGCCCGAGCCCTTGAGTGTTGAACTTCTTTCGAGATACACTTTTGACTACCTAAAAGGATGATATCATCCCCTTTCTGCCATTTAGGCCTTGCTTGGTAGATGGTTCATAATTCATGATTCTCATGATCTTGTGAGCCTGAGGGCTACACATGGACCATTGTGGCTAAGTAGCTCCATCTTTCAAGGGATGATGATTATACTCTTCCTGCTGCCCTTCTTTGAACTTCATCTTCAAGAAAGAGTTGATTACGCTGTCTTCGACCTGGTATGACATCTCTTAGTCAACACTCACTGGGACAATGATAGTGAGTGGCTTGGCTCCTTCTTCAACATCTAGGCCTTCGAAGGCTTTGATCAATGCTTGCCCAATCCCGTAATCTTCATCAGAATCACTTCCGCTCTCTGATTCCTCAATAGAGTGAGGGTCAGGATTCTCTAGATTGTAAAATTTGGCATTTGTGTAATGGGACTCTACTTTGGTGAAGGGTTTTGGTCCGCATAGACTGTATGTTGCTTCCCTTCATGGAAATATTTGAAGTATTGATGTAGGGGCGAGGGGATGATACCGTTGTTGTGCAACCATGCGGGCCCTAACAACACATTGTATGATGCCTCGGTTTCAATGACTTAGAATGTCACATAGGCGTCCATCTCACCAGTTCTGCGCTTCAATGTAATACTCCCCACAACCTATTGGGTAGCCTGGTTGAAACCCTGTATCACCAGATCCCCTTCCTACAAATTTTGGACATCTATTCCTATAGATTTCAACGTTATTAGAGGAAGCAGATTTACGGTTGATCCACCATCTATCATTATGTGATTGATATGGACATCGTGTAAGATCTCATCCACCATCAAAGGGCTGTTATGAGACTTTATCCCTAGTTGTATATCTGTGTCAGAAAAGGTGACTGGCATGGTGCCAAGTAGAACTGTTGGGTTAAGCTCAACCTGGTCAACTTCGGCCTAAATTTCTTCAAGGGGTGAGAGGGCTTGTATCAAAGCGGCCTGGAGTTCTTTTGAAAGCAAGAGGGTGTCATAGACACTTATGGCGACCGAGATTCTCCTTAAATGAGAGGCCACTGGTTAGTTGCCTCGATCTCGCCCTCCAAATCTAGGTGATCTAGCGGCACGTATTGAGAGAATCCGAGATTTGAGATCGCTCTCTTGGGAATCTTGCTCAATAACAATGGTAGGTATTACCAACCGATGAGAAAGGAATTAGGGTTGTGAGGCGGGATTACCTCGCGTGGGTCCGTGGCACGCTCGGGCTGGCTCGCGTGGGCGCCCTTTTAGATCACATTGGAATGCCCCCCTGGCCTATGGCGGGTTTGGAATCGCCTCCCTTGACCTGTTTCTCCTTTCCTGCAAACACACACACAGACATTAGAAGTACCGACAAGTGGGGCAAGGTCCCCACCTTGTTACAGGATGAAATAAAAATGAGAGAGATGAATTAAAATAAAAATAAAGATAAAATAAAATTAGGAAATGGAATTAGGATTAAAATGAATGAAGTGAAGTGAAATAAATAAAATGAAGTAAAATAAAATCAGAGGGATGGAAGGAAATAAGATGGGATAATTAAAATAAAATAGATGAATAAAAATAGAGTAAGGGATAGTAGGATAAAATAAGTGGGAATAAAATAAATAAAATAAAATGAGATAAAAGAAAATGAAATAAAATCAATGAGGTGAGAAAAATAAGGTAAATAAAATAAAGAAGATAAAGATAAATTAAAATAAAATAAGTGGGGTAAATAGAATTAGGTAAAGGAATAAATTAAAATAAAGTAAGGTAAGATAAAATAAATGAAATGAATAAAATAAAATGGGGTGATGGAAATAATATAAAAAGAGATAAAGTGAATAAAATAAAATAAAGTAAATAGAAATGAATGAAGATAGAATGAATGAATAAGATAAATAAAATAAAGTAAAAATAAATGAAGTAATTGGATAAAGTGCAATAAGGTATAATGGGTGACATGAGGGAAGGTAAAGTAAAATGAAAAGAAAAGGGATAAAACCGTTACAAGATGGAGATTGAATGTTTGAATAAAAGAAGGTAAATAAATTAGTTAGTTAAGAGACAGAGAGAATGTTCTAATAAAACTAATAAGTTAGTTAAGAGAGAGAGGGAATGTTTTAATGGAATAAAATAAACAAATGGGTTGAAAGACGTATAATAATAATAATAATAAAAGGTAATGATTTGGTCAACAGGAAGAGAGGGAGGGTTTGACACTTAGAAGAGGGTAATATAAAATATTATTAAAAAGGGAATCATTGGGTTTTACATAAATGAAAGAGAAGTGAGTTGGATAATAAGACAAAACGTTGAAGAGAATGAAGTGGGGTGAGGTGAGACGGCAATAGCATAAAGTTTCCACAGGCGACAATAGGATAGAGTTTTCACGGGTGGCAATAGGTTTTGGTTAACACAGGCGGCAATGGGAAGAAAATTGCACAAACAGTGCTAAGTTATGAAGATTTGGGGAATAGTGATCACACGGGACCACGAAGCATGAGAGAGAGAAAGGAACACGAGGGTGCACAAAAATGGAATGATGTGAAGGTATATAGAAAAAAAAATAGAAAGGGAGATGGTCACGAGGAATTACCAAGAAAAGATAGAGGAGGTAGACCCGAGGTTGCACATGGAGCAAGTGGAGGTACAGGGGATAAATGAGTAAGAAAAGAGGGAAATTGTAGTCAAGCTGGACCGCAAGGAGGGAAAGGAGAAAGTTGTGGTCGTGAGGGACCACAAGAAAAGGGGAAGAGAATGTTCATGGTCATACAGGACCAGAAGGTAAAAAGCGAAGAGAAGAAGGGAAAAAAGAAGTGAATTACAGATGGTGATGCGCCTCCGTTGTCTGTGAAAGAGGAGAGAGAACGAGAGAGAAAGATAAGAGAGAGAAAGAGAAAAAAAGAGAAGAGAGAGAAAGAGAAATAAAGAGAAGAGAGAGAAAGAGAAATAAAGAGAAGAGAGAGAAAGAGAAAGAAAGAGAAAGAGATGATAGAGACGATGACTGTCCCTACCACTCATGCAGGCTACGATGCCTGTCGCTTGGGAAGAGACTCAAACCATCATCTCAGTAATGAGAATAATGAGAAGAGAGAGAAATAGAAAAATAGAGAAGAAAGAGAAGGGAGAGATAAAGACGAGAGAAAAGAAGAGAGAGAAAGAGATAGAGACGAGAGGAAAAAGAGGAGGAGAGAGAAAATTACCTTATCGAGAGGTACTAGCCCTTTCTTCTCTCTCCTCACTCTCTTTCTCTAGGATACACCCACGAACTTAAGCAATAATAAAAATTTTATTGAATGATGGAAGAAATGAACTAAAGGTCCTTTACAATTAGATTTAGCATGTTTATATAGAATTGGGCCCAAATATGGGTGGATGCCTAAAAACTACCTAAAATTGAAGATAATTACAATTTAATTGAATTAAAAGAAAATCTAAATATGGGTGCAAAATGATTGTTTTGCTCCTGTCTAACAATACGTGGAATTTCAGAACAGTCCTTGCTGCTGTCTGAGAACTTGCGTGATCTTCCATGACTGATCCGAGGTTGCTCTGATGTCTGTTTGATCGAAAGATGATTGTTTTCTTGTAGGGCTCGGCATGGTGATCGATTTGATACCAAGTTCGAGACATGAATCATGTTTTTAAGTCATGATCATGAGACTTGATATTTGGATGAATCTTGCAAACTTTGGATCGATAGTACGCTCACTCCTTGATGTTTTTCTTTACTTTCTTCACTGAGTCGCACTAAGCATGCCGTCACGGTCCTATTATAGAGAAAAGATCTTAATGATTGCCAATCCATCAAGGGGCAAGCTATTACTGATCACGTATATGAATATGCAATACCAGGCAATACACTCATTAACACCAACTTCCCAAATGAAGGTATCCTCACCGTTAGTCAGTCTAGTTAGTGCGATCTCTACTTAGATGATGCCTAAAATGAATACGGCTGCGGCATTTGCTCATAAAACCAAGTTGTCATTCCAACATTTGTTAGACTTAACTTCCCCAAATACTGTAGAATATAAGCCACAAGGAGAGGAAATATCAAGAGCAAGTTAGTAAAAGAGATCAAGAATCCATCAGGAGACTCTCCATCCACTATGTTAATCTTGCTGACAATTTGAATGAAAGACCATGTGAAGAAATCCTCCCTGCATTAGAGATGAATGAAGTCATAAAAGAAAGAGAAACGTTTATATCGAGCCGAGGCTCCAAACAATCAAATCAGAGCCTACCTCAAAACTTTTAATAGAAGCGGTTGTTTTGATGCCCAAATATCCTCATATTGATTATCTTGACATCAAGATGCATGGACATGAGAAAAAAATAAATTTTAAGTTTTGGAAATAGTGCATCTTGCAACACATATTTTGACTATCAATTTTTAGTCGTTGGGAGGCGAAAGGCAACGCAAGGGGTATAGGT
>NW_006495933.1:432572-444008 GCF_000471905.2 Amborella trichopoda | reverse complement strand
TTTCTTGACACTATTTGAAGGTAGGCTCTAATTTAATTGTTTCGAGCCTCGGTTCTATACAAATCGCACCCGTAAATCCGAAAGCTTCAAATCGTCGCTGCTTCATCCTCCCAGGCACCAAATATTTCACTAAATGTGTCAAAGTAGCCTCTTTTACCAAGACAGAGAGGGATGAGATCTCCCGCTCTCTTCGTGCTTATATGATCGAACGTTTCTATGTTGGTTTCCTCCCTCTCCCTCTCTTTCATGGTGCTACCGGTTACCTCTCACTCGAATAGTTTGTTTAGTAACTAATATAATGAAATTCTGAAACTTTTCCATATTGACTTGAATTTCATAAATGAATATTTCTCTATTTCTCATTCCCCATGTTGACTTGAATTTCACAAATGAATCTTTCCCCATTTCTCATTATTGTTGCTTTGCACTAGGTATCCTTGAAATGTGTGGTTGACAATATATTTCATCCTAAACATGCATAGGACATTCCATTTCCTAGAAGAACAGGACTTTTATAGGATACTATTGCTCATAAAAAATATGAATTATAAAAGTATGAAGTTCTATAATCCACAATATCTATATAAAATTCATAAATTGGAAAGGTTGATCGAAAATTAAATTGCTATAAGAATAATTTTTAATGAATTGAAGATGAAACAAAATTTTTATAATTTTTAATTATAATGCAACGACCTTGAAAAACCTTAAGGTTGAAATATGATGCAACAACCTTAAAAAACCATCTTATGACCATTTGTCTGATGTAAATTTGAAATATACACTCTTTTCATTCTAATGAACAAACAAAAAAAAATAAAAAATTGATAACACCACCTAGAAAGTATTTTTTTAGCCCAATTAACATAAGCCGTTCATTTTGGAGAGATGCTTAGATCTAGGCCTTAGAAAGAGTTTTTATTTCCAATTTTTTGGGATGGCTTTGTTATCATTAGATGAATAATGTTAAAAAAGGAAAAAATGACTTTGAGTTTATAAAGGCTAAGATCTTGAAATTCACAAAATGAATGGTCTAGATTCGTTTTTGGAGGGGACTCATTTTGACCATATCTAGGGTTCAAGTTGAACTTTTTTTTTCGGTAGGATTGATTATTGAGATGAAGAGAGTATGTGTGCAAAATTTGGGGTCATACAAATACCACAAACTTGGTTTTCTAGAAGTGTCGTTGCATTATTATATGATACAACTGTTGCATTGGATCATTGCTCATAACAATAATAGTCCTAATAAATAATATAGAAAAAGTAATTAAAATATCTCTAAAATTTTAAATGATATTATGGTAATTTTTTTCTATTTATTTTTTTTATATTTTTTGTAAATACGTGATGATAAAAAGTGTGGACACACAAATTCTGACTCTGTCTCTCTATATATTTTAACATTACCTTCTTTTTTTTTGATGGTTGACTATAAAGATCATTAATTAAATGTGCAAGCTACATAAATACAGAAACATAGAAGAGGAAATTGAAGAACACAAGTTGTGCTCCCTACTTCTAGGGATAATCTAAACATCGAAGGATCCTACACCACAAACTTTCTAAGACCCAAGTAAACCCCACAAAGAATTTCCAAAGACATCCACGGCAAACCTCTACAACCCACCCCAAACTTCTCAAAGAGATGCCCTATAATTGCCTTCCCTTCTCCAATCACCTGATGGGCTTGGGTTGAGCGCGACATAACATGTACTCAATTGAACAACAAGAAAGTATGGGGACGTACAAGAGGGTGGCATACTAGCAGCGTACAATAGTGACTAAAAAGTAGGATTTGAAAGATTGATCTATGGATCGTTACTATTAATGTTTGAAAAATTGACAATCCGGATCGAAACTGCCCCATCCATATGAAAATTTTTTTTGGGCAATGTAGGTTTTGTAATATATTGAGAGCCAACTATGTCCCATCCACAGGTTGTCATTTGAAACAAATTTCCTTCCGTCCTTTACAAAATTGTAAATGTTGTTGTCCTGTTAAAATTCAAATACTTTTGTCTCTTTTGTCCCGAAATTTAAGTGCTTTTGTTCTTTGGAATTTTAAAAGTACATGTTAGCTACCCGGCACATCTCTTGTTCCTTCCATGTTCAAAGAACTTGGCATAATACTCTCTCTTTCCGTTAGCCCCACCGCACCCCCCAAAGCCTTTCAGTTGTACGGAATCCTTATGCACCTATTATTACAAAACACCCCCAAAATCACACTTTTTATGCAACTTACCCCCAACCTAATTTTTCTCACTTTTTTCCAAAAAACACACTTTCTATGCAAATACCCCCCCAAGGGAAAATTTTTATTTTTTTTAGACGGAAATTCCCTTCCCTTAAACAGAAATCAATTTGGCCAGACTTGACGTTGACTTTCGGAGCTCATTGCCAAAGTGAACTACCGTTGTGCCGGAGTGCATGATCCACTGCTGGTGCGCACATACACAGTGTCAGAGCGAATGATCCACTGCCGAATTAAACATATACCATGCTAGAGCATTGTGACTTCAGATTACACTGCCGGAGTGCACTTACATAGTGCTGGAGCGCACATAGACAGTGTCGGAGCACTATGACTCCAAAGTGTTGCACTGCTGGAGCGGACTTACATAATGCTGAAGTGCATCATCTACTGCCGGAGCACACATACACAATGTCGGAGTACTATGACTCCATATTCCACGATTGGAGCGCACTTACACAGTGTTGCAGTGCATGATCTACTGCTGGAATGCACATAGACAGTGCCGGAGCGCTGTGACTCCATAGTGTTGCACTGCCGGAGCGCACATCTACTGCCAAAGTGCACATACACAGTACCGGAGCACTGTGACTCCAGATTCCACTACCAGAGCTCACTTACACAGTGCTGGAGCGCATGATCCACTGTCGGAGCGCACATAGACAGTGTCGAATCACTGTGACTCCAGAGTGTTGCATTGTCGGAGCGCACTTACATAGTGCCAAAGTGCACTTACACAGAGGAGAGAGAGGCGTGGGTAAGGTAAAAGTAAGGCAGGGAAGTATTTACGATGAAAATCAAATAGATCTCAGATGAGGATCTATCGAATATTAACACCTTAAGCTTATCAAAAATGCAGTAAAAGAAGTGGTAAAGAAAGTGGGACAAATCAAATTCAGATATGAGGCTAGATCTGTTCGGAAAAGAGTAAATCTACTCTTAGATCTGTGGCAGCGCTAGCATGATCCAAGGCATTACAAAATACGATTTTAAAGCAAATAAATAGATCAGAATAAAATGAAAAACAATAAAGCAGAAGAAATAAAATGGAAGAAGTGATACCGAACCGGGCCGGATGGCCCGGGACTCCCGAGCCTTCTAAGGCTCGCCCTTATCAGAATCGGTCATCTTTTGCCTCTCTAATTCAAATGCTAATCAGCCAGTCTCTAGTGTAAAGGGTTAGATCTAAAGTTGTTGTGCCCTAGGTTTAGTTCTGATTTAGGGTTGTACCCTAGGTCTAGGTTTTGTCAAGCTTAGCGGTTAGAGTTTCAGGAGGTTAGGGTTTTTTGAAGCAGTCTCTAGGGCTTCAATCTTCTGAAGCTCTAAGGTTTCAATCCCTATCACCCATCAAATGACCACGAAAAGAGGCTTTATAGAGGTTAAAGTCCGCTGAGAAGAATATATTTACATAACAAAAGCATACATAAAAAAAAAAAAGCTTTTGAGGGTCTCAGATTTGGGTGATACTAGGCGTGTCGCCCAGCCAAGCTGGGCGACACTGTTAGTGTCACCCAACTCTAAAGTGGTCCAAATTAAATTTTTTTTTCAAATGTGTTCCTCAGCCTCTTGTGAATCTCTCAGAGAAAATTTGGGTCAAAATGGATTTTTTTACTATTTTTGATGATTGTTTTGGTAAAATAGGGCATTTATAGGAATCTGGGTCAAAACAGGGTTCTTGCAGGGTTCCGGGCAGGTAAACTGGTTCCGGGTCACAAGACAGGCTGTGTGAACTATGGATTTTGAGTTTACTAGGATAGTGTGGTCCTAAGGGTTCAAAATACCATAGAATTTTTCATATTTAAAATGGGGTGTCTACAGTTGCCCTTCTATAACACTCCTTGTCCTTCGAGGGGCAGGTGAGTGGCAAAGAAGTAGACACGCTGGCGTTCCCTGTCCTTCGAGGGGCAGGTGAATGTCAAATATTTCTTTTTGATGTCACGTGATCATAAGGTACACCAACTATCCCTCCAAGTCTTTGCGTTCATGGAGCTCACCTACCTAGGGCATTTTTCCTCCTAGGGTTTTCGGTGTGAGATATCGGTGAGTTACACAAGCTTGAAACTCAAATAAGATTTTCTGGCCATGCCACTTAACTTCAGGGGTTTTGCAGTTTGAAAATTTTAACCCTGGCATCTTCTATGATTTCCTTAGGGTTTACTAAAGGTGTCTATAGGAAAAGATTTTCTATAGGAAGAGACTTGTCTGACTTTCCGAAGAGAGAGACGAGGCAGCAACGCGGCAATCACAGCAATGTGTTGATCATCATATAAGGGCGTCCATGCTCCTTTGTTTTTAAAAGTATTTTATAAATTTTGAAAATATCTCATTGGGGAAGATTTGAAATAGAACCCAGAGCAGGGACATGTTACGATTTTAACAAAGAAATTAAAGTTTTTGAAAACACAAACATATAGTGAAAATTTTGAAAAGAGAAAGATATTTTGAAAACAACGTTGGTTAGCAGTTTCAACTCCTGCAAGCATAGAGCCCTCTAAGCAGTTTAGCATCATGTAGCGATGGACCATACACCCGACCCTTTTACGTCAATACGGGGATAAACGGAATACACCCGACCCTTTTTAAGTCATACAGGGATATATGTTTTCATTGCACAAGGTGGTTGTGCCTTGAACACACCCGACTTTTTGCATCATACGGGGCTAGATGTTACCTGTCTCGGCTCTTTTATGCCGCACGAGTTTAATGTCGAACTGGATACACCAGACCTTTAATGTCATACGGGGCTAGACATTACCTGTCTCGACTCTTTTACGTCGCACAGGTTTGAAATTTTTCCATTCAACAGGGTAGTTTCTTGGTCACACCCTACCTTTTGCGTTATACGGGGCTAGACGGTACCGGCCTCGACTCTTTTATATCGCACGAGTTTGACGTTATTCCTGTCTCGGCTCTTTTACATCGCACGAGTTTGACGTTGAACTGAGTTGGCTTTGGTTGGCAGTTTAGGCTCATGCCACTTAAGAGCATTCTCTTCTTGATTTTATCGAAAATTTTATTTTCTAGAAAACTGGTTGGCAGTTTAGGCTGATGCCACCGAGGAGCGCTTTCTTTTTTTATCATTTTTTTTCTGAAATTGTTTTTTTTTTTTGGAAAATTAGTTGGCAGTTTAGGCTCGTTCCCCTAAGGAGCATTAGAAAATTTTGAAACTTAATAACAATGTTTGAAAATGGTCATAAAAACACATGATAAGCCAAAAATCGATCCCCGGAAGGCCTTAAAAATGAGTCGAAGAAAATTTAAGCAAACATTTTTGGGCGACGTCAGGCGTATCGCCTGGGTGGCACTGGTGGTGTTGCCCAGGTCTGGGCGACACAGCTTGTGTCGCCCACCTAAATGTTTTTTTTTTGTTTTTTTAAGTGGAAATAGTGGGGGGGGGGGGGGGGGGGGGGGGAGGGGGGAATAACAAAAACGTTTTTTGGACAAAAGATTTGTGGTGTCGCCCTCACAGGGTGAGCGACACACCTCGGTCGCCCATAAATTTTATTATTATTATTATTTTATTAAGTGGAACATGCGGAATTAAAAAATAAATTTTTGGGTGACACGAGGAGTGTTGCCCTCATAGGTTGGGCGACATGGCTAGTGTCGCCCATATAAATTTTTTGATTTTATTATTATTTGGAAAATGGGATGAAAAAGGCCTTTTTTTTTCAAAAAAATATGTGGGCGACACGGGTGGTGTCGTCTAAGCCTGGGTACGGAATTGGGCGACACGGGGCGTGTCGCCCAAACGTCCGACCCTCAAACTTTCTTTTTATGAGTTTTCTTGGTTTTAGGGTTATCCAAACCCGTTGTTGGTCGAAGTGGATAACTATAAGATGCGTTTTGGGCCGGGTTTCTTTTTATCCTATAAAAATCATCCCCCTTCCCATTCTTCTCTTATCTTTCAAACTCAATTTTCTTCTTCTCATCCTCATCTTCTTCCTTTCTTATCATCTTCCCTTTTTTTTTTACAGATTTTTCTTGCTCTCATCTTCAGGTTTTCATGGATTTTAGGAAGGAAAACGTGATCTCAAAGGGCAAGGGGAAGGTTTTCGAGCAAGTGGACAACAGAAGAGAGGAAGAGGCCCCCCTCTTTTGCTTAAAGTTAGGCACTTCCCTGAAGGTCTGCCCTCTCATATCTCATAGGGCCTTCGATCGAGTGAAGTTCTGTGATGCATTAAAGGTTTTCCTATCATCGGAAGATTGGTTTCTTTTTGCTCGACAGTGGCCCAAGCTTATGGTCCTTCTGGCTTCAATTTTGATGATAGGCATCTTGAGCATGGCCTCCTGCCATGTGAACTTTCCACTCCTTGAAGCTCTTGCTGAGAGGTTCAACTATCAAACAAGCACCTTCTTCTTCCTACAAGCGAGACCATGTCAACTTTGGTGGAAATTGCCAAGATTTCTAGCCTGAACCTAGCCGGGATTGCATACCAACCTTCTACTGCCACCGATGACCATTCTATCATGGGTACGTGACTGTTGGGGGCTGCTTATTCTTCACATGGTCAGTGGGTTGATATGGAGTTGTTGGTCCGAAATCGTGAGCAATCTCAAGCCGCCGAATAGATCCGTATATTTCTTTTTGTACTGTTGGGTTCTGTTCTTTTCCCGAGTGGTCGCAAGACGATTCGTAGTTCCCTTATTCCTTTAGTCCATGCCTTCTGGGAATGAACGGGTTACACCATTGTTCTGACTGTGTTGGCAGGTATTTACCGAGGTCTTCACGACAGGGTCACGATAGGTGACCGATTTATTGAGATCAGTGTCCTGATTTTGCAGGCATATTTTCAAAAACAACTTTATTTTATTTTCCCCCTGGAACTCAGGTTTTTGTCTGATTTTGGGCTCTGTATCTCATATTTTTACCACATGAATGAACTAAAAAAAGCCTGGACTGAACCAGGAAGGTCTGAGTTGGGCGACACGGCGCCTAGATCAAACTATCCTGGATGGTCAGGGTTCTGGGGTGTTGTTTCGTGACCTTTTGGGGTAATTTTGGGCTCTATTTTCTACAAATTTGGGCATATGAAAACGTCGCCATTGTCTGTCCTCCTCGATCAACGACGACTGTCTATGCTGCTTTGGGACTGGCATATGTCAATGATACCGCCGGCCCCGTGACATCAACCATTATAACAAGATTCTTGATGAGTTGTCATCTTTTGATTGGGTGATCAGGGGTCTTGAAAACGTATCCCTATTGTTGCCTGCCATGGGGCATGCATGTCTTATTCTGGCGGGGCAGCACTTCACAGAGGGGTATTTCCCTCAAAGGGTTCTTCGGTAGTTTCACCATACTCAGAATTAGAATTCTTCAGGAGAGGTGATCGATCGTCGCCCTATTTTTCCGCTTCAACAACACTCTTCCACTCTTCTGGTCAAGGCTAGTTTGTCATAGAAGGGAAAGAAGTCCTCTTCTAGTGAGGGGTTAGCTAAGCAATACAAGCCCACAACCACTTGGAACGATGATTCTTGCTGCCCTCTTCCACTATGCCCCAGATCTTTGAGACTTCGTGGCGAGTCTTCTCCTGCTACTCAGGATCTCATGACTCATCGGAAAGATGGCGCCTCTTGTTCAAATAAACAAATCAAATCTAATGAGGACACATCTGACATCAGCTTGAAAGAGGCTAAAGCCAAATTGGCTCGATGGGTGGCCTTCGTGGCGGAACTCAAGGAGAAGGATGTTGATCCGAAGCCGAAGACCGAATAACCAAACTATTTTCTTTTCCTTATTTTTTTATTGGCATGAATAAGTTGATCTCATGATCAACATTATTTTTCAGTAGTTTTATTTTTGTTGAAATCTGTTAGGACAGTAGGAATTTCGGTCATAAGACTAAGTTTAATTTGCGTAAATGCATGTAATAAGTCCATTTTCAATAGATGAATAAAGTTAGAATTTTAAGATACCCAAAATTTTATTTTCTGTTCTACTTGATCGCTGTTTTTTTTTATTATTATTGTCCCTGTTGGGAGGTCTTTTAACATGTACGTGTGCAATTGATTTGTCGAAGCATAGCGTGATACTTTATTTACACATACTTTTCAAATGAATTTTTACAATCTCAGCCCCCTAGTTGTAGGGTTTTGTCTCGAATTTTCGACTATTGGGCCATCTCACGCACACACAGGGATGAGCTTGCCTCATTTTCCTCAGGGGATCCAGCCGAGAGAAAGACGCTCCCAGACTAGCCAATTTCGTCATTGGCGAGGTTCACCCATCTCCGATATGTGGTAGTTGGTAGTTATACCCACACAACTATGGAGTGCATGGCTAGTTTCAAGGCCTCATCCCAGGCGTGATGGAGGAAGTCCTTTCTAAAAGGGTTTTGTTTTTTAAAATGGATGATTTAAAAATCAAATTGAAAAGGCATTTTCAAAAGGGACGGGCCTTACAGTTTTGCCACCTATGGCCCCTTTGATGCTCATTTTCTTTATCATATTTTACCCAAAGATGATGAAAGGACTTCCTTGTAGGATCGTGAGAACTCAAAAGTCTCGAAGATGTCCTTTACCATTGGAGCTTTCATCCTGTGCTTCACTGGTCCATAAAGAGTTCTTTGGATTCTTGTCAGACTTCCATCTTGGAGGTCTCGATGTTATCCCACGTCGAAGTCCCTTTGGTTTTCCATTCATGTCACCCTCCCGTGTCTTTTTGAGATGGTTCTGTTGAGAACCTGCAAGATTTAGGAGGAGTCTTCGTCCTCAAGGTCTGCTTGTGTAGTATTGTTGGAACTTGCAAATACATGTTTGTACTTGAGTGTTTTGAATCGAAAGCTCCTTCTTGGAGAGATTTTTTATTTTTTTTACCCATGATGCCTTTTCAGGTTTTCGCCACATCCATTTTTTTTTTCTTCTTTGTGGTGCCTTTTTAGGTTTTCACCACTCTTTTAAGCTTATTACGGGTAGTATTTTCTAAGATACATCACATTAATGGGGTCGTTGAATTCATACCCCTCAAGATTTTTTATCTTGTAAGAATTGCCTGCATGCAATCGGGAAACCACGAATGGCCCCTCTTAATTAGGTTTGAACTTGCCTAAAAGGTGTGCATTTGTAGGAGTGTGAAAGATTTTCTTGAGTACCATGTCCCCTTCTCTGCATTGTAGAGGAACAACTTTTCTTTGGTATGCCCTCTCGATTCTACACTAATAAGCAATGATATTTTGTGTCGCTTATAGTCGTCTTTCATCCAAATTAACGAGAGCAGTGATTCATGCTTCGATCTTTTGTTCCTCATCTACATTTTATGAATGACCACTCAGAGATATCTCAACTTCAATAGGTAGCACTGCTTCCATACCATACACCAATGAGTATGGGGTCATGCCAGTGGGAGTCTTCTTAGTCATCCGGTAGGCCCATAGCGTGCCGTTCAGCTTTTCGCACCAATCCCTGCCACCTTCTATTATTCTGTTTATAATTCAGAGAAGTCGTTTATTGGTGGCCTCTGCTTGTCCGTTTCCTTGAGGGTAGTAAGGTGTGGAGAATTTTTACGTTATCCCAAACTTTTTGCACACCCTAGTGACCTTTTCATTTTTGAGATTGGATCCATTGTCAGTAATAATTGACTCAGGAACACCAAATCTGAATACAATGTTGTTCTTTATGAAATGGGCAACATGTTGTCCCTCAATTTTGATACATGACGAGGCCTCAACCCATTTGGTGAAGTACTCTGTAGCCGTTAATATAAAATGGTGGTCGTTTGAGGCTTTCGATGAGATCATTCCGATGATATCAAGACCCAACATGGAAAAGGGCCATACAGGCGGTGTTGAGTTGAGTGGTATGGACGGTGCATGGATGAGGTCTCTATAAAGTTGACATTTGGGACACCACTTAACAAACCTCCAACAATCTTCAGCCATGGTGGTCCAGTAATAGTATTGGCGCCTGATTTTTTGAACTAAGGCGACTGCGCCAGAATGACCTCCTTCATTGTATAACTCTTTCAATACTTGGTTGATTTCTAGCTGATCGAGACATTGTAGAATGATGCCATCGAAAGATTTCTTGAACAGGAGATCACCTCTTACTAAGAATCCCATAGAAAATCATTGAAGGGCTTCTTTATCTTGTTTGGTGGCTCCTTCAAGGTATAAACCATCTTTCAGCAGGGACATAACATCGTGGAACCATGGTTTTGCTTTAACTAGCGTATTTGAAGCCATGAGAGACACTTCCCCATTATTCTCATTTTCTTTTTCTATTTCTTCTTCGATCCTTAGTGGGGAAAGGTCATATTTGATCCTGATGTAGAATGGCAGCGTGGTGATTTCTGAAGGAATATCAACCATTGAAGCAAGGGTCACAAGGGTGTCAACGAACTGATTATTTTCCCTAATTACGTGATGAAATGTGATTTTCTTAAAAGATGGGATCATCTTTTTCACCTTTTCTTGATATGGTTTGAGCATTTCTTCTTTCACCTTCCAAATCCCTTGAACTTGGTTTATAACCAATAAGGAGTCACCAACCACTCATATTTGTTAGATTTTCATTTCCATAGCATTCTCGAGCTCGGCTATCAAGGCTTCATATTCAGCAATGTTATTGGTTCATGGGAAATTCAATCTGATAGTTGTTGGCATTAAAATCTTCTTAGGTGAGCATAATATGATTCCTATACCTGACCCGTATCCGTTCCTTGCACTGTCAAAGTATAGCTCCCAAGTTGATTCCTCAATTGTGAAAAGGTTCTCATCGGGGAGATCCGTGTTGACAGGAGTGTTATCTGACAGTACGTGTTCAGCTAAGTGGTCAGTAATGGCTTGTCCTTTGATCGATTTTTGGGTAACATACTCGATCTCGAACTCGCTCAATAGCATTCTCCACTTCACCAAACGTCCATTAAGGACTGATCTTTTCAATAAGCACTTGAGTGGGTCTATTTTTTATATCAACTTGACTGAATGAGATAAGACATAATGTCTTAACTTTTGCATGGCCCACACAAGTGTCAAGTAATGCTTCTCCACGTCCGTGTTTCTTGTCTCATAGTCGACCATGGTTTTGCTAATGTAGTATATCGTTTGTTCTTTTCCATGGTCGTCGTATTGTCCTAACATTACCCCCATGGTATTGTCTTTCACACACACACACACACACACACACACACACACACACACACACACACACACACACACACATATATATATATATATATATAA
>NW_006495933.1:414475-424901 GCF_000471905.2 Amborella trichopoda | reverse complement strand
CTTTCCTTCCGTTCTCCTCTCACTCTCTCTCTCTCTCTCTCTCTCTTTCTCTCTCTCTCTCCCGTTGAACCCAAAATCAGGTACACTAGTAGGTTTTTATTCAGCAAAAATTTATTCAACAAATATTTGGAGGTTTAGGTTTTTGTATGATCAAATATTGAGGATTTTAGATTTAAATTCTTATGGATTTAAATGTGCTGGTTTTTTTGTGTTCCTTGTACATTTTGTATGCTCTGATTTTGATTAATTCGATTGTGAAGCCCAAAATCAAGTAAACCAGTACCAAAATTACGGATTTAGGTTTCAATTCTAATGGATTTGATTTTTTTTTATCCTCTTGTACATTTTGTATGCTCTGAATTCGATTTGTTCAGCAAATATTTGAGGGTTTAGGTTTTGTATGATTTCTATTGCTATGATTTCCATTAATTCGATTGTGAAGCCCAAAATCTAGAATACCAGTACAAAAAATTGTGGATTTAGGTTTCAATTCTCATGGATTTGATTTTTTTTCATCCTCTTGTACATTTTGTATGCTCTTAATTCGTTTTGTTCAGCAAATATTTGGGGATTTTGGTTTTTGTATGATTTCTATTGCTCTGATTTCCTTTAATTCAATTGGGAGGCCCAAAATCAAGTACATCAGTATAAAAAATTACGAATTTAGGTTTCAATGCTCATGGATTTGTTTTTTTTTCTTCCTCTTGCACATTTTGTTTGCTCTGAATTCGATTTATTCAGCAAATATTTGGGGGTTTAGGTTTTTGTATGATTTTTGTTGCTCTGATTTCCATTAATTCGATTGGGAAGCCCAAAATCAGGTACACCAGTACAAAAAATTATGGATTTAGGTTTCAATTCTCATCAATTTGTTTTTTTTTCTTCCTCTTGTACATTTTGATTGCTCTAAATTCGATTTGTTCAGCAAATATTGGGAGGTTTAGGTTTTTGTATGATTTTTATTGCTCTAATTTTCATTAAAGAGATTGTGAAGCCCAAAATCAAGTACAACAGTACCAAAACTTGTGGATATCGGTTTCAATTATTATGGATTTGTTTTTTCTTCTTCCTCTTGTACATTTTGTATGGTTTGAATTCGATTTGCTCAGCAAATATTTGGGGGTTTAGGTTTTTGTATGATTTTTATTACTCTTATTTCCATTAATGAGATTGTGAAGCCCAAAATCAACTCCATGAGAATTTAAATTCTTATGGATTTAAATGTGCTGGTTTTTTTGTGTCACTTATACATTTTGTATGCTCTGATTTCTATTAATTCGATTGTGAAGCCCAAAATCAAGTACACCAGTACCAAAAATTATGGATTTAGGTTTCAATTCTCAGGGATTTGATTTTTTTTCTTCCTCTTGTACATTTTGCATGCTCTGAATTTGATTTGTTCAGCAAATATTTGGGGGTTTAAGTTTTTGTATAATTTTTATTGCTCTGATTTCCATTAATTCGTTGTGAAGCCCAAAATCAGGCACACCAGTACCAAAAAATGTGGATTTAGGTTTCAATTCTCATGGATTTGATTTTTTTTCTTCCTCTTGTAATTTTGTATGCTCTGAATTCGATTTGTTCAGCAAATATTTGGGGGTTTAGGTTTTTGTATGATTTATATTGCTCTGATTTCCATTAATTCGATTGGGAAGCCCAAAATCAGGTACACTAGTACCAAAAATTATGGATTTAGGTTTCAATTCTCATGGATTTGTTTTTTTTCCTCATGGATTTTTTTTTTTTCTCATGGATTTATTCAGCATGAAATTATTCAGAGCTTTGTATTTGGGGGTTTAGGTTTTGTTTTGGTTCCGATTCTCATCAATTTGTATGCTTTCTTCCCATTGTGCATTTTTGTATCCTCTGAATTCGATTAGTGTTCAGCAAAAAATTAGGGGTTTCGGTTTTTGGGTGATTCTTATTGCTTATTTGCTTTCTTCCTCATGTACATTTTTGTATGCTCAGAATTTGATTTGCGTTCAGCAAAAAATTGGGGGTTTTGGTTTTTGGGTGATTTTTATTGCTTATTTGGACATAGATATATTGTAAGCTTTGAATTCGATTTTTTCAGCAAGTATTTGGGGGTTTCGGGTTTTTGGTGATTCTTATTGCTTTGATTTCGGTTTATTCGATTGTATGGTTGTCGGTCCAGGATTTTTCTTGCTGAGCTTATTTTGATATAGATATATTGTAAGCTCTGAATTTGATTTTCTCAGCAAATATTTGGGGGTTTCGGTTTTTTGGCGATTCTTATTGCTCTGAGTTCGGTTTATTCGATTGTATGATTGTTGGTCCATGATTTTTCTTGATGAGCTTATTTGGATGTAGATATATTGAGACAGTTTTAAGTGCTTAGAACTTGGTGTTTGTTAAGGTATATGAATATACTGATAGGGTTTTCTCCAAACCAACATTCAGTTTTGTGGACCTGAATGTGTTTTTCTTACTTTGCATAAAAAAGAACTTTTGTTTTCCTTTGTATTTTCAGAGGCAAATCTACGATGAAATAAACTTTGTCGTGTGTCCCTTTGTATTTTAAGAAATTTTTTTTTTTGTTTAATATGTTAACTTGATTTCTAATATTTGAGATAAGCTTGGGTTTTTATGATGTGACAATTTTTTTTTAATGCTTATCTACCTATTGAAGGGCATTTCCTGCATTTAGTATTGTACTTATGTACTATGGCAAATTAGAGTATTGGAAATGCATTTGCTTATTGCATGGTGCTCTTTAGGATTTCAAATTTGTTTTTTGGAAATATGTGAACTTGATTTCTAATATTTGAGAACTACTAATTGTGTCAATTGGTGAATGTTGTTATCGTGTTTCGGGGCCATTTTGTGAATTTTCCTCTATTATAAATGTTGTTATATACTAATTGGGAAAGTGTGTAATGCAGTAAGCAGGCTTATTTGTTTTCCATCCATGTGTTTTTGGAATTAGTTGGAAGGGTTATAGAGTTGAAGTTTCGTAGTCACTTGCTGTGTTTCAATTTATTTAATGTATAATTAGAAAGGAGCTCAAGTTTTTCAACCTTCGATATTTCAGAGTTCTTTGCTTAATAGGATTTTTTGAAGATGTGTTCCTCTTGTTGTCAGGAGAGGAGGTTTTGTCAATCTTTAATACCAACCATGTTACAGTATTTGTCCTATGAAATGTTTTAATTATTCGAAGATGGATTACACCGTTGGCCTGGTGATGTTAGAGTATTTACTATGCAATTCTATGTTCATTGAGGTTTCATAGTGTTTGTGACATCATTTTGTGTCATAGGAGATGGAAACCTTTGATAGGAATGGGTTAGCCATCAAATTTTTGCATGTGGTGGTACGCATATTGCCTCATAGTAATATTGAAGTTAATTCTTTCATGTTGAAGTATATTTTGAAATGCATAATGTTCTATGAGGAAATTATTGTTATGGCTTCATAAAACTCGTATATTCAGACTGTGGCTATTGCAAGTAAGGGGTATTTAAATGTTGTAAAGTGTGTCTATAAACACTTTAATAGTATTTAATTTGTCCCTTTTTGTGACATTCCAGGCAGTTGCATTGTGGGTGTTTAGACACACTTTAATAGTATTTAATTCCAGACAGTTGCATTGTGGGTATTTAGACGCACTGTAATACTATTTAATTCCAGGTAGTTGCATTGTGGGTGTTTTTCCTAGGCAAGATTTAGTGTGTCCTATTGTTTGTTTTGGATACAATATGATGATCAATGTATTATAGGGTTATAATATGTTCACGTAGTTTGTGGCTGATTTTTGTGACTTTTCTCTTGGAAAATGTTATTTTAGATTGCTCACAACTTTTCTGAGTTAGTAATAAAAATCACTTGAAGAAAGTCTGGTTTTACACTGATGATGATATTTACATTTTTATTGTAGGCCCTATCAATGTTATCTGATTCTACAAGTAATTGAGGATATACACCTCGACAATGCCCTAAGTGCAGTATAGATTGTGCTCTGAAACCATCGGCAAGTCCAAATAACCCAAACAAGATGTACTATAAGTGTGTATTATGTGGGTTCTTCCAATAGTATGATGAATATGTTACAGCTGTGTAAAATGTCAATTTAAGACGTCGCAATACACAACAGTGGAATCTAATGCATCAATCACAAGAACATGTTATGGTCGATCAAGAAACAAGTGTTGGCCATGATGCGATACTCGGTGCCATAGGACGTTTGCAACAATTTTAGCTTAGTGCAATTGGGCGTTTGCAACAATTATTGTACTTCTTATGTATAATAAATGTGTATTTTCTTGCGCTCCTGTTTTTCATTTTTGTAGTCCTTATTCGAAACATGTAATAGTTTCTTGGTGTTCCTTATTCGAAACATGTACTAATATAATTATTCGCATTATGGAATTGAACTCGTTCTCCTGTTACATTTAATCTTGTAGTTGGAAGTTGCAATATGGTGCATGTTGTAGTTGCAAAACATTTGCAGGTGAAAAAAAAGTACAATGTGCATATTGGCCTTTTATTTTTTCGAATTCAGTTGTTTCAATTGTTGGGAATGTAGTGTATATCAAACAACTCTATGAACAAAACATGTAATCCACATTAGGTGCTCACAAGATGCACTATTTTTAAAGTTGAGATGATCTATTGGTGAGTGTTATAAAGTTGAACAACTTTTTCGGATGAGAAGAAACTTGGAAACATCCCACACCCTACACATAATGTAATCATTCACTAAAGTCCTGCTCTTATTTTGTAATTGCACCATTGATAGGGTTATATTCGTATCATATATGATACAAAAACCTATCATAAATTCCAAACGCAATAAGCATTGCTGCAATATTTTTTGTTTTTCAAGCCATATACTAAACTAAACTTGTCATAAATTCCAAACGCAATAAAGCACTGCTCCAATATTTTTTGTCGTTCAAGCCATATAACATATAAAACCTGTCATAAATTCTAAACTCAATAAGGCTTTGCTGCCATATTTTTTGTTTTTCAAGCCATATATCATACAAAACCTATCATAAATTCCAAACGCAATAAAGCACTGCTCCCATATTTTTTGTTTTTCAAGTTCTATACCATACAAAACCTGTCATAAATTCCAAACCCAATAAGGCATTGCTGCCATATTTTTTGTTTTTCAAGCCATATATAATACAAAACCTGTCATAAAGGCAATAAAGCATTGCTCCCATATTTTTTATTTTTCAAGCCATATACGATATGAAACCTGTCATAAATTCTAAACTCACAAAGCATTGCTGCCATATTTTTTGTTTTTCAATCCATATATCATACAAAGCTTGTCATAAATTCCAAATGCAATAAAGCACTGCTCCTTTTTTTTTTTTTTTCAAGTTATATACCATACAAAACCTGTCACAAATTCCAAACTCAATAAGGCATTGCTGCCATATTTTTTGTTTTTCAAGCCATATATCATACAAAACCTGTCATAAATTCCAAACACAATAAAGCATTGCTCCCATGTTTTTGTTTTTCAAGCCATATACCATACAAAACCTGTCATAAATTCCAAACTCAATAAGGCATTGCTGCCATATTTTTTGGTTTTCAAGCCATATATCATATAAAACATGTCATAAATTCCAAACACAATAAAGCACTACTACTATATTTTTGTTTTTGCAAGCCATATATCATACAAAACCTATCATAAATTCCAAACGGAACACCGTGTAGCATTACAAATAATTAAAATATTCACCTCCCTACCTTCTAACCTATTCTACCACCACCACATCATATGGACATGCATGTAATAACCATGAAACAAGGTAAATTCATCCAAAGCAGTGCAGGCATCATATTCTAACTTGGAAACATCTAGTGAAATGTGAAGTCCTCCATCAATCGGTGACTGCAAATATAAGACCATCAATAAGTAATACAAGCACGTATAAAAGTACCACAATGCTTAAAAAAAGGTAAAGCTATGAATAAATGGATACAATATGAAATATTATTTACCTACATTGTCAACAACCAAAATAAGCACAAGAATTTCAATGTAAACAAATTTCTTACCATTACTCATCATTTTCCACATTCTCACATGACCCATCCGTGCATCGCATATTTACATTTAACCTAAACAAAGAAACGTATTTCAAATATTTATATTTAAGTAATTCTTATTAAAATCACATAGAGTAAGAGAAATAGAGTAATAGCTCATTCATACTTTGAATGTGCGAGAGATGAACAATTCCTTTTGTCAAGTCCACTCCCTTTGCAAACTGCACAATTTCGAGTAACTTCCTTCTCTCTCGCTTTGTCTTTTTCTGCCTCTATCTCAGCCCAAGATACATATCTAACATTGGTAGGTCTCCCCTTTGTGTGTGCCCGAGGGTCCTCAAGGATGTTACATCGTGCATGTCCCACAACCTCAATACGGTTGCTAGTGCCGGCAATCATATTCCCATTCTGACTGCTGCAAGGGGTCTTAAAGGCAGCATCTGGTAATACCACACCCCAATCTAGGCCTTAACCTTTGAAGGTGTACTTGATATTTCACACATTATAAATACATAGAATTCTGCACTTTCTTCAGCATGCTCTGCTAGTTCTCTAGTGGTTTGACAGACCTCATTAAAAAAAATTAAACGGGGTAGATCAGAAGTACCTTGAATTTGTTTCCCATGGGCATCAACCACAACACCTTTCATCACATCTTTCGTCCACCTCTTCATTATGTAATACGATGGGATTTCGAAAATATTTTTCACCATCAAGACTCTAATCTCATGCCTACAAATAATGCCTACCCTCTTGTACATGTAGCAAGTACAAATAAAAGTTTGGTCATGGCCATTAAACTCTACAATGTAGGCCCTGGTTCCACTTCCATGTTTGGATACCTTGAAGAACGCAATTGTGCCATTGTCTTCAATCATGTCACTCGTGTAATTGACACCTTCTGCAACTTCTTCTCCAAACAACTTCATAACTTTGTGTGTATGTAAATTCGAAGCGTGAGCCTCGATGTCACACGTGGTCCTCAAACAAGGCGAAGATATCATGTTATGTAAGTCATTTTCTTTCATCTTAATAAGTTTTTTATCATACACTTTTATAGTAGTTTCCATCAATGTGTGTAAGCTTGTATTGGAAGTCACGTACTTTTTGAAGTACTTATTAATTTCGTCGCTTCTCTGAGTCGATGACATACCTGCTGTGAACATATCTGCCACATATGCATCAATCCATTACTTTCGACATCTATACAATCTATTGAGCCATTTATTATGTTGAAGATCATATTTCTCAATAAGAGATTGCCATTCTGACTCAAAGTCTTCCTTAGTTTGGCTCATTATACAGTTTCTGAATATTTCTAAAAAAGATGGACTCCTTCGCAAGACATGGCACAATTTTTCTTTGACCTTTGAAAGTATGTGCCACTTACAATAACGATGTCTGTTTTTATTCATAACTTGTCTTATTACAGGGGTCATTGTAGGATCTTGATCGGTGATAATTACTCCCGGTTGACTTCCACCCATTGCCTCTAGCCAGTTTTCAAATACCCATACAAAAGCCTCCACTTTCTCATCAAATATAAGAGCAAACCCAAAAATAATTGTGCTAAAGTGGTGATTCACTCCAAGTATGGGAGCAAAGGGCATGCCAAATGAATTTGTCTTATATGTGATATCAAAGGGTGACCACATCCGAGAAGGGATGGTAAAACACCCTTGACATAGCATCTACCCATAGTAGGCTAACAATGTGATTTTCTTAATCTAATTTCACTTTATAGTAAAAGACGGATTGGATTTCTGCATATTGATTAACCATTCCATCACAAGATTACCATCTTCCCCTTTGAGTTTTCTTCTCTTGTTTCCTAATTGGTTTGCAATGTCTTTTTGGGAGCAAGGGAGATTATCAATCCCTCCAGACTGTTATAAAAAGATATTATAGATATTCCAAGATTTGACCAAAGCAGAGCTCATTGAGTTTATCATTGTCTTTGTCACATCCGATATTGTTCAGTGCTATTAGATGAGTCGAGCTTTCCTTAGAGTTACAAGAAGGTGATTGTGATCCTTAACGAACCTTGTGACAACCCACTCATTGTTGGCATTTATGCTTATGCACATCTTCGCTCCACAACCACACCTTGTTGAGGCAATTTATTTCTAGATTGCACTTCTCTCACCCTATGGAATCCCTCCTTATAACATTTAAATTCCCTGTCAATTCTGTTTCCGTCCTTATTCGTGTGACTACTTCCCTTTCTGATACCAAACCCTTTCACCAATGCAAAAGCCTTGTAAAACTCATAAGTATCATTTTCATTACCGAATCTCATTCCTACACGGGGTTCCTCTATTTTAGACCGTCGCATGCTCCACGTTTTCGGCATTTGTGAACTTATTGGGGGGCCGGGTAACAAGCAAGGGATCTTGCTCCATGGACTCTAGAGTATGACCCATATTGTCATCCTCTGACCATGTGGGAGATGCCATAGTTTCTGAAATGGTGAGATCCATCTCAAGTACTAAAATTGCCCTACACAAAACACAATTTATTAGTCAATTAATGACTTCAATACTTCACACATTTTTTCAAATTTGATTTGACAATCTCCATATCTTATCTCTTAGTCGTGAAGTTTAGTTGGTTACGAAGCCTTATTCCATGGAATGTAAGTCATTGTGAATTTCTAAATTGACTACAGTTCCTTTCTTTGTGCACATAGAGAGGAGGGTTCACATAGAAAAACAATTTTTTTCATATCTCACCCACAATGCAACTACCTGGAATTTCACAAAAAGGGACTTGACTAAATTACATATTGTTAAAGTGCTTATATACACACTTTACACCATTTAAATACCCCTTACTCGCAATAGCCAAAGTCTGAATATACGAGTTTTATGAAGCCATAACAATAATTTCCTCAAAGAACATTATGCATTTCAAAATAGACTTCAACATGAAATAACTTCAATATTACTATGAGCCAATATGCCTACCACAACATGCAATAATTTGATGGCCAAACCACTCCTTTCAAAGGTTTCCATCTCCTATGACACAAAATGATATCAGAAAAACTATGGGACCTCAATGAACATAGAAGTGCATAGTCAATACTCTTAACATCACCAAGCCAACGGTGTAATCCATCTTCAAATAATTAAAATATTTAAGAGGAAAAATACCGTAACAAGGTTGCTACTAAAGATTGACACAAGAGAGCGAGGGCCAATCGAATTAATGGAAATCAGGGTAATAAAAATCATACAAAAACCTAAACCCCCAAATATTTGCTGAACAAATTGAATTCAGAGCATACAAAATGTACAAGAGTAAGAAAAAAAACAACTCCATGAGAATTGAAACCTAAATCCTCAATTTTTGGTACTAGTGTAATTGATTTTGGGCTTCACAATCTCATTAATGGAAATCAAAGCAATAAAAATCATATAACAACCTAAACCCCCAAATATTTGTTGAACAAATCGAATTCAGAGTATACAAAATGTACAAGAGGAAGAAAAAAAAACAAATCCATGAAAATTGAAACCTAAATCTGCAATTTTTGTTACTGTTGTGCTTGATTTTGGGCTTCACAATCAAATTAATGGAAATCAGAACAATAAAAATCATACAAAAATCTAAACCCCCAAATATTTACTGAACAAATCAAATTCAGAGCATACAAAATGTACAAGAGGAAGAAAAATAAATAAATCCATGAGAACTGAAACCTAAATCTGTAATTTTTTGTATTGGTGTACTTGATTTTAGGCTTCGCAATCGAATTAATGGAAATCAGAGCAATAGAAATCATACAAAAACTTAAACCCCCAAAATATTTGTTGAACAAATCGAATTCAGAGCATACAAAATGTGCAAGAGGAAGAAAAAAAAACAAACCCATTAGAATTGAAACCTAAATCGGCAATTTTTTGTACTAGTGTACTTGATTTTGGGCTTCCCAATCGAATTAAAGGAAATCAGAGCAATAGAAATCATACAAAAACCTAAACCCCCAAATATTTGCTGGACAAATCGAATTCAGAGCATACAAAATGTACAAGAGGAAGAAAAACAAACAAGTCCATGAGAATTGAAACCTCAATCCACAATTTTTGGTACTAGTGTTCTAGATTTTGTGCTTCACAATCAAATTAATGGAAATCACAGCAATACAAATCATATAAAAACCTAAACCCCCAAATATTTGCTGAATAAATTTTTGCTAAATAAAAACCTACTGGTGTACCTAATTTTGGGCTCAATGGGAGAGACAGAGAGAGAGAGAGAGAGAGAGAGAGAGGAGGAGAAGAGGAGAAGAAGCTCGTGTTGTGTGTCTACAGAGAGTAGTCGTCCTCGTTCGTTCTACGACGAGTAGTAGAGACGACGGAGGGAAGGGGAAGGGAAGAGGAGGTGGGTT
>NW_006495933.1:368734-396800 GCF_000471905.2 Amborella trichopoda | reverse complement strand
TACTATATATATATATATATATATATATATATATATACCCATATGGGTTTTGTTAGGCTACACCACTTGGTAGTGTAGACCATTAAAGTGATCAACATTTTTTTACACTAAAATACCCTTGAATTGTAATACAAAATTTTTTAAGTAGGGGTTTTTTTGGTCATTTAAGAAAATAGTGGCATTCTATTAGTAGTTAAAAACAATTAATGCATCTTACGGGTGATGTCAGACGCCATATCGGTGATGTCATTGTCCACTATTATTAATAAATGTTTTTGTTTCTATAAAGAATTTCTAGATTTGCCCTTGACTAACTACTTAAATTCTACTGAATACTCTCTGTCCTAATATAAAATAATGAATACTCTCTGTCCTAATATTATACAAACCGATAAGAAGGATCAAAGTATATTATTCCAAACTAATATAGAAAAATCAAATACGATTATACCTAAAACCATTACTTGGTCCGACATTATTCTACCTCAATCATGGGCATTGCAAAATGCAAACCAACCCAGGGAAGTACCTGTGAATAATATTCCCAATCAAATAATAGAACATCAGGATGGAAATATTGAAATAAAATTTCAACAGCCTATAGTACAGGATGATATAGATATTAATAGGAAAAGAAATAAAAAATCATTAGTACCTGCCAGAAAATCTTGTCATACCACTCCCGATGTTATAATACTTCCTTCTCCATCAATACCTACAACATCTTCAGACTTCCAATTACAAGGAGTCAAACGAACAGCTGATCACGTAGTTATTCCCACGTATACATCTGAACCTGACATAGCTGAATTTCAAATACTTACATTACAAGTGGAAGATGATATAAATATTAATGCATATATGGAAGAATATTTAACTGCTAAATTAGCAAGGAAAAAGAGAAAAATAGATATTGCCTAGATACAACAAGATTATCTTGCTCCAGAAAATCAAGGTATTAGAGAATGGTATCTTAAAACATTCCAACCGAGGTTAGTAGAATTATTCCATAAAAAATATAAGAAATTCTTGAAAAAAGAAAGAGAAACAAAAGGAGTTTTTATATGGTTACAAGAAGTATGTACTCAATATAAGATTAACATTCCTCAATTCAATACTATTCAAACAACAGAAGAGAAAACATACATCAGTACGGATGGTACTACTACTGCTAGTACACACCCTCCTGAGAAAAGTATAATACTAAAGGGTGTAATAACCCCATTAAGCAAAGGAGAACCACCACAATCCCTATATGATATTATTGCAACCCCATATAAAGTTATACCAAAAGAAATAGGTAAAAAGCAAGAACTAATACCTCACATAGTAGAACAAAACAATTATACCAATTTATATATGCAATCTTTAGGAAAACAAGCAGAGCGTATAGAAAGATTAGTTACTCCCCAAACTAAGGGAATAACTCCTTCTATTCCGAAAGCAGTTTTGTTCAAACCTCTTCCAGAACTTAATAAAATTAAATTTCATATAGGAGAAGATAATAAAACATTAATGGACCAGTTAATATCTAAATTAGCCCAATTAGATATAAAAAGAATTCCTTCTCCCAAACTTAGTATTCCTATACCAATACCCAGTATTTCTGTACCTTTACCTACTATCCCAGAATCTTCAAATAGAGGAAAAAAAAAATTTCTAGAGCATGAGACTATGATGCTCCAAGAAAAGGAACCAGTTATAAAAGATACCATACAAAACCAAGAATCTGCTTTTATGGATACTTCACCCACTGATTTAAATAAAATAACATATGGTAAAACATGGAAACCAATCACAGCTTTACCATACTATAAGAGACCTACACTTGTTGCCGTACAACTCGAAGAGGATGCCATACAACAGGCTGTTTCCTATTCAGGAAGATCAATAGTCAATTGGACAATAGATGGTTTATCAGAACTAAAAATATTAGATGTCATGAGACATATGACAATATTTGCTTCAGCAAACAAAATGGCAGGCAATCCAAACCAAAAGGTTGCCAAAGCAATAGTGAATGGATTCACTAGCTGGTTAAGAGGCTGGTGGATTTCTATGTTGATGATGAAACCAAAAACAGAATCCTCACCAATACAAGACAATGGACAGCCAGAAATGAACAAAATCAAGAAATAATTTATACTGAAAGTGATGCAGTAAACACCTTAATATATACTATTACGCTACATTTCGTAGGAAGTACAGCCCTATTAGCAGCAAGATCAGAAGATCTGTTGTCCAACCTTCGCTGTCTTACTTTATCCCATTATAAATGGTATAAGGATGTCTTTTTCTCAAGATTACTTATACGAGAAGATTGTCAGTTAGACCATTGGAAAGAAAAATTTATTGCTGGTCTACTATACCTATTTGCACAAAAAGTCAAAGAGAGACTAAGAAAGAAACATAATGGAGTTATCATATACTCTGCATATACACTTGGGGAATTATCAGCAAAAATATGTACTGAAGGATTAGCCTTATGTACTGATCTTAAACTCAAAAGACAACTTGATAAACAACAAATTACCAAGCGTAAAGAACTTGGTAATTTTTGTGAACAATTTGGTTATCATTTAGATAGAAAAAATAATAAACCTGAAAAGTTATATAAGAAAAAGAAAAAATACAAGAAAGAAAAATATAGATCACATAAAATACATAAAAAATATAAAAAATCTAAACAAAAATTTATACAAACGTTTTCTCCAAATACTAAACATAAAAAGAAACTTCCAGTATGTTATAAATGTAGAAAAGTTGGCCATTACAAACACCAATGCAAATTAAAAAAGAAAATAGAAGCAGTACACCTAGATGAATCAATCAAATCAAAATTATATAATATAATCAATTATGATACAACCTCCTCAGATTCTACTGAATCACTTATAGGAAATATCCAAGATGACGACCTAGTATGGACAGAGTCATCTGATTCTTCAGATTCTTCAACCGGTACAGAATCATCTCATCAAATGGAAGAATCCACTTGCACTTGTCCTATACCCTCCAATAATCTTTGACAATAATACCATTTGAAGGTGATAACCCGCCTTTGGCTACCCTTTCACCTTCCATTTCACCTATTCACCAAATCACTTATCCAGACACTAATACATCCACTCCAGCCTGTACTCCAGCTCAATCAAAACCAACCCAAAGACCTAATGTTCCTCGTTCTTCATTTATTGAAAGAGCATATCTCATGGATATTACAATAGATGACCACCATACTAGTATGGATCCTATTAAACTAGCTCCATTATATCTTATAAAGCATTTGAATCCAACCAATGGAGTCAAAACTCGTAAGTATTATAAAGCCATTCTTATGGAAACAGGGTCCATCTCTGTTGTCCATTACTATCAGCAAAATACCAGAATAATTGCATATTCAAAAATACAGATCAAGAAATTGCTTTCTTATGGGTAAGCATTACACCTAGATGAATCAATCAAATCAAAATTATATAATATAATCAATTATGATACAACCTCCTCAGATTCTTCTGAATCACTTATAGGAAATATCCAAGATGACGACTTAATATGGACAGAGTCATCTGATTCTTCAGATTCTTCTACTGATACAGAATCATCTCATCAAATGGAAGAATCCACTTGCACATGTCATATACCCTCACATAACCTTCATATGCTTACCCAAGAAGATAATTTAATCTTAGATCACATAGAAAAAATTACAAATCCAGAAGAAAAATGATCTGTGATTACCAAATTTATTAATTTAGTTAAAACAAAAGCAAAAACACCTCCTATTAGTAAAACACCTGATGAATATAATTTTGCCTCTATTATGAAAAGAGTTAGTGAACAACATCTCACTAAACAAAAAGAACCTTCTATTTCAGAACTTAAACATGAAATCAAAGAAGTTAAAAAAGAGGTTAATCAATTAAAAAATAGAATTAAAATACTAAAATTACAAAATTTATCTCATTAAAATTCAGATACCTATGAAATTGACTTCAATCATCTAGTCACAACATATAGTCCTGATCCACCAGAAGATATATCAGAAACCTCAAAAACTAAACTACTTCTGATCACAGAACAAACTTCTTCTGTGAATCTGATAGATAAAATTATGATTCAAAATTGTTTGTTCAAGTCATTATTATAGTTGCTGAAGATTATCGATTTCAAACATCAGCTCTAATAGATTCAGGTGCTGATCTTAATTGCATTAATGAAGGATTAGTACCAACAAAATATTTTGACAAAACAACTCAAATCCTAAATACTGCAGATGGCAGTAGACTCTTTATAAATTATAAATTATCTAATGCTTCTGTTTGTAATAATCATCAATGTATCAACTCACCATTCATCATGGTCAAAGGACTAAGCCAAGCTGTTATTCTTGGAATCCCATTTCTTACATTACTATATCCCTTATCGATAGATCAGACAGGAATATCTTCTAATTATCAAAATGTACCAATACATTTTGATTTTATTCATAAACCAAAATTAAAAGAAATCAATAGTGTCAAAAGTCAATTACAAAATAAAGAAAAATTTCTTTGTACTTTAAAGCAAGAAATTAAATTTAAATATGTGGAAGAGCAAATACAGAATCCTTTGATCCAACAAAAGATTCAATACATTCAACAACAGATAGAAACCTCTATCTGTAGTGAGCATCCCAATGCTTTTTGGGAAAGAAAAAAACATAGTATTAGTCTACCATATGAACCTGGATTTGATGAAAGACAAATCCCTACTAAAGCTCGACCAATACAAATGAATACTACTTTATTAGACATGTGTAGAAAAGAAATTGCTGAACTCCAAACAAAAAAGCAAATAAGACCAAGTGCATCACCATGGAGTTGTGCAGCTTTCTATGTCAATAAAAATGCTGAAAAGGAACGAGGAGTTTCAAGATTAGTCATTAATTATAAACCTCTAAATAAAGTTTTACAATGGATCAGATATCCTATTCCCAATAAAAAGGATTTACTAGATCGAGTAGCCAATGCTTGTATATTTTCTAAATTTGACATGAAGTCAGGATATTGGCAAATACAAATCCAATAAAAAGATAAATATAAAACAACATTTAATGTACCATTTGGACAATACGAATGGAATGTAATGCCATTTGGCCTCAAAAATGCTCCATCGAAATTTCAGAAAATAATGAATGATGTATTCAATGCTTATTATCAATTCATGATAGTTTATATTGATGATGTCCTGATTTTTTTTGAATCCATAGTTGAACATATTAAACATATTAATATTTTTATTCATGCAGTCCAGAAATGCTGGCTTAGTAGTATCTGCAAGAAAGATTACTTTATTCAAAACAACTATTAGATTTCTAGGACATAATATCCATAATGGCACTATAATTCCTAAAGATCGATCCATACAATTTGCTGATAAATTTCCTGATCAAATACTAGATAAAAAAGAACTTCAAAGGTTCTTAGGATACCTAAATTATGTTAGTGATTTATATCCCAATCTTGCTATAGATGCTAAGCCTTTACATGATGATTAAAAAAGAATCCTCCATCTTGGACGGATACTCATACCAATGCAGTCCAAATAATCAAACAGAAAGTCAAAACTCTTGTTTGCCTTTCTGTTCCTCATCCTATTGCTTTCAAAATAATTAAATGTGACGCCTCAGAGTTGGGATTAGGGGGCATCCTCAAAAAACGAATAGATGGTCTTGAACAACTACTCAGGTATACCTCTAAAGCTTGGAATCCAACCCAACAAAACTATTATATGATAAAAAAGGAATTACTTGCAATTGTCCATTGCGTTACCAAATTTCAAAGTGATATTCTCAATCAACAGTTTCTTATTCGAACTGATTGCAAAGCCGCCAAAGACATTCGGCAAAAAGATGTTCAAACCCTTGTTGCCAAACAAAACTTTGCTCGTTGGCAGGCTATCCTTTCTGCCTTTGATTTTACTATTGAACACCTTCCCGGGTCTTCTAATTCCCTTCCTGATTTTTTAACCCGTGAATTTTTGCAGGGGGGGCAACACTAACGCCAACGACGACACACCACTATCACTTGCACTAAGCTCTTTGCAACTAATCAAAATAATACTTTGTCCAATCCACCTACTCTCATGGGCTCTCGTAGCAATTCCTCTTGCAATGAGAAACGCCTTTTGACAATAATACCATTTGAAGGTGATAACCCGCCTTTGGCTACCCTTTCACCTTCCATTTCACCTATTCACCAAATCACTTATCCAGGCACTAATACATCCACTCCAGCCTATACTCCAGCTCAATCAAAACCAACCCAAAGACCTAATGTTCCTCGTTCTTCATTTATTGAAAGAGCATATCTCATGGATATTACAATAGATGACCACCATACAAGTATGGATCCTATCAAACTTGCCCCATTATATCTTATAAACCATTTGAATCAAACCAATGGAGTCAAAACTCATGAGTATTATGAAGCTGTTCTGATGGAAACAAGGTCCATCTTTGTTGTCCATTACTATCAGCAAAATACCAGAATAATTACATATTCAAAAATACAGATCAAGAAATTGCTTTCTTATGAAGAGTAGGGTTGCAATCCTACTCAGAGCAAAAAATTACATAATCCTAATTTTTCATACAAATATTACAAGTATGCCGAGTACATAGAAGCCTGGCATAAAATGTTTTATTACCAAAATCCAAATAACACTTATAACTGGTATATTCAATTTCGATTACCTTTTTTCGAACGGTTCCCCAATTGGTTTAAAAATTGGTTTTTAGTTTGAGGATCAACTATTCAAATTTTACCTCCTGCTTTCCAAAAGTGCAGGAACAATTTGTTATATTCAATAATAGTGACAATAATACAGACAATCACCTGTACTTTGTTGCACTATACCAACTCCCATGGATTATGAAGTGAGAATACTCAATCTCTGTCAATACTACAGCTGACCATACCTATATCCCACGCCTTGGAAAAACCATCTCAGTAAAATAATGGGATATCTTCAATATGGATCCCATAACCATAGTTCCCAAATGCATACCTCCAAAAAAACCTATATATAACCCCATTCCAAGTGGACATAATACGGCCAATACTTCCTTTGACTTCCCCATATATTTGAGAAATATGCTACAAAGAACCCTAATGCCTCCAAAGAAACCCTTGAACAACAAATGAAGGAAATCTTTGCAGAAGCAGGAAGAAAGCCGGTCTCATCAGATGGGACAGTACAATCATCACCAGCTCATAACAATAGATACTTTCTCCTGGACGAAAATAACCCCGAAGAAGAAGATGATCCAGATGAATGCAGCCAAAGACCATGACCAGTTGTTGCCAAGATTAGGACTGACAAGACTCACCCATATACGACAAGCCACTACTGTTCCAAGATGCCATTCCACCGACATAAACGACAAGCCGATACTATTCCAGGATGCCATTACTGTGCCCACCGACATAAAACGACAAAGTTGCCAACACTGTGGCAACATGAGATGCCAAAAGACTTACTATTCCTCAATGCTCTTTTGTCCACTTCCGCCGACAAAGACAAAAAACTTTTTGCTTTTCTTTTTGGTTTTTATTTTCTTCCTCCGACAGCATCTTTCTTTACCTCTCGTCTTCTTTTTGCCTTTTGTCTTGACCTTACCCTTTCTTGCTTCCTTCGCAAGGAAAAAATCTTCTCTCGCCTATATAAGGCCTTCCCCTTCCTCAAAGAAGGTAGGTCGCTCAGGAGCTCCTTCTCAGAAGTTCTCTTCTTATCTGATCTCTCTTAGAAGTTCTCTTCTCTTCTGATCTCTTTTAGAAGTTCTCTCTCTTTCTCTCTCTCTCAGAAGTTACTCTTCTGCCTTCTACCTGCTCCATCTACTGCAATAGCTATCCTGACCTCATAGCTCATAAATACCAGGCCACAAAATTTACCTTAAATTCCAGGTTCTATCTTCTCCTCCTTCTAAATATTCCTAGCATGTGTTATTGTAATCTTCACTCTCTCCCTTCATATTGCTCTTAACACTGGAAACTCTTCTCCAGTTATTGCATATGTACACAGTAAGTTTGTATGTAAGTTTGTTTTAGTTTACTTTTACAGTTTGTTACTTTTACAGTTTATTTTTATTGTCTGTTTGTATACAGTTTGTATAAGGGTATCTTTACAGTCTTCTTTCCAATGTACTACTCTGTACAAATTGATGTATAAATAAGAGTGTGATGCTATCTGATGCAATTCAAAATAGTATTTAGTATTAAAATAGGCAATCACAACCACACACAGTGGTTAGTAATAGATATATCAGTGATACCCTTCATTTGCATACTCATATTCTGTCTCAATTATTATAAAATTTTACAAGAAATAGTAAAATATAATAGCTTAATATTTACATACTTATTGTAAACAATATCAAAAGTTTTCACTATAGATCCGGGCACGTTTTGGTTGATGATGAAACCAAAAACAGAATCCTCACCAATACAAGACAATGGACCGCCAGAAATGAACAAAATCAAGAAATAATTTATACTGAAAGTGATGCAGTAAAAACCTTAATATATACTATTACGCTACATTTCGTAAGAAGTACAGCCCCATTAGCAGCAAGATCAAAAGATCTGTTGTCCAACCTTCGCAGTCCTACCTTATCCCATTATAAATGGTATAAGGACGTCTTTTTCTCAAGATTACTTATACGAGAAGATTGTCAGTTAGACCATTGGAAAGAAAAATTTATTGCTGGTCTACCATACCTATTTGCAGAAAAAGTCAAAGAGAGACTAAGAAAGAAACATCATGGAGTTATCATATACTCTGCACATACACTTGGAGAATTATCAGCAGAAATATGTGCTGAAGGATTAGCCGTATGTACTGATCTTAAACTCAAAAGACAACTTGATAACCAACAAATTGCCAAGCGTAAAGAACTTGATGTTTTTTATGAACAATTTGGTTATCATTTAGATAGAAAAAATAATAAACTTGAAAAGTTATATAAGAAAAAGAAAGAATACAAGAAAGAAAAATATAGATCAGATAAAATACATAAAAAATATAAAAAATCTAAACAAAATTTTATAAAAAAGTTTTCTCCAAATACTAAACATAAAAAGAAACTCCAGTATGTTATAAATGTGGAAAAGTTGGCCATTACAAACACCAGTGCAAATTAAAAAAGAAAATAGAAGAATTACACCTAGATGAATCAATCAAATCAAAATTATATAATATAATCAATTATGATACAACCTTCACTTATAGAAAATATCCAAGATGACGACCTAATATGGATAGAGTCATCTGATTCTTCAGATTCTTCTACCGATACAGAATCATTTCATCAAATGGAAGAATCCACTTGCACTTGTCCTATACCCTCACATAATCTTTGACAATAATACCATTTGAAGGTGATAACCCGCCTTTGGAAACCCTTTCACCTTCCATTTCACCAATTCACCAAATCACTTATTCAGACACTAATACATCCACTCCAGCCTATACTCCAGCTCAATCAAAACCAACACAAAGACCTAATGTTCTTCGTTCTTCATTTATTGAAAGAGCATATCTCATGGATATTACAATAGATGACCACCATACTAGTATGGATCCTATCAAACTTGCTCCATTATATCTTATAAACCATTTGAATCCAACTAATGGAGTCAAACCTCGTGAGTATTATGAAGCCATTCTTATGGAAACAGGGTCCATCTCTGTTGTCCATTACTACCAGCAAAATACCAAATAATTGCATATTCAAAAATACAGATCAAGAAATTGCTTTCTTATGAGGAGTGGGGTTGCAATCTTGCTCAGGGCAAAAAATTACATAATCCTGATTTTTCGTACAAATGTTTCAAGTATGCCGAGTACATAGAAGCCTGGCATAAAATGTTTTATTGCCAAAATCCAAATAACACTCATAGCTGGTATATTCAATTTCGATTACCCATTTTCGAACGATTCTCCAATTGGTTTAAAAATTGGTTTTTAGTTTGGGGATCAACTACTGCAATTTTACCTCATGCTTTCCAAAAAGTACAGGAACATCTTGTTATATTCAATAAAAGTGATAATAATACAGACAATCACCTGTACTTTGTTGCACTATACCAACTCCCATGGATTATGAAGTGGGAATACTCAATCTCTGTCAATAATACAGCTGACCATACCTATATCCCACGCCTTGGAAAAACCATCTCAGATATCTTCAATATGGATCCCACAACCATAGTTCCCAAATGCATACCTCCAAAAAAACCTATATATAACCCCAGTCCAAGTGGACATAATACGGCCAATACTTCCTTTGACTTCCCCATATATTTGAGAAATATGCTACAAACAAACCCTAATGCCTCTAAAGAAACTCTTGAACAACAAATGAAGGAAATCTTTGCAGAAGCAGGAAGAAAGCCGGTCTCATCAGATGGGACCGTACAATCATCACCAGCTCATAACAATAGATACTTTCTCCTGGACGAAAATAACCCCGAAGAAGAAGATGATCCAGATGAATGCAGCCAAAGACCATGACCAGTTGTTGCCAAGATTATGACTGACAAGACTCACCCATATACGACAAGCCACTACTGTTCCAAGATGCCATTCCACCGACATAAACGACAAGCCGATACTATTCCAGGATGCCATTACTGTGCCCATCGACATAAAACGACAAAGTTGCCAACACTGTGGCAACATGAGATGCCAAAAGACTTACTATTCCTCGTTGCTCTTTTGTCCACTTCCGCCGACAAAGACAAAAAACTTTTTGCTTTTCTTTTTGGTTTTTGTTTTCTTCCTCCGACTGCATCTTTCTTTACGTCTCGTCTTCTTTTCGCCTTTTGTTTTGACCTTACCCTTTCTTGCTTCCTTCGCTTCCAAGCTTTAGAGGTATACCTGAGTAGTTGTTCATGACCATCTATTCGTTGTTTGAGGATGCCCCTTAATCCCAACTCTGAGGCGTCACATTCAATTATTTTGAAAGCGGTAGGATGAGGAAGAGAAAGGCAAACGAGAGTTTTGACTTTCTGTTTGATTATTTGGACTGCATTGGTATGAATATTCGTTCAAGGTGGAGGATTCTTTTTTAATCTATCATGTAAAGGCTTAGCATCTATAGCAAGATTGGGATAGAATCACTAACATAATTTAAGCATCCTAAGAACCTTTGAAGTTCTTTTTTATCTAGTATTTGATCAGGAAATTTATCAGCAAATTGTATGGATCGATCTATAGGAATAACCATCTCAATAAAATGGTGGGATATCTTCAATATGGATCGCACAACCATAGTTCCCAAATGCATACCTCAACAAAAACCTATATATAACCCCAGTCCAAGTGGATATAATGCAGCAAATTCTTCCTTTGACTTCCCCACATATTTGATAAATATGCTACAAAAAAACCCTAATGCCTCCAAAGAAACCCTTGAACAACAAATGAAGGAAATCTTTGGAGAAGCAGGAAGAAAACCGATCTCATCAGATGAGACCGTACAATCATCACCAACTCATAACAATAGATACTTTCCCTTGGACGAAACGGACCCCGAAGAAGAAGATGATCCGGATGAATGCAGCCAAAGACCAAGACCAATTGCTGCCAAGATTATGACCGACAAGACTCACCAATATACGACAAGCCACTATTGTTCCAAGATGCCATTCCACCGACATAAACGACAAGCCAATACTATTCCAGGATGCCATTACTGTGCCCACCGACATAAAACGACAAAGTTGCCAACACTGTAGCAACATGTGATGCCAAAAGACTTACTTTTCCCCGATGCTCTTTTGTCCACTTCCGCCGACAAAGACAAAAAACTTTTTGCTTTTCTTTTTGGTTTTTGTTTTCTTCCTCCGACAGCATCTTTCTTTACGTCTCGTCTTCTTTTCGCCTTTTGTCTTGACCTTACCCTTTTTTGCTTCCTTCACAAGGAAGAAATCTCCTCTCGCCTTTATAAGACCTTCCCCTTCCTCAAAGAAGCTAGGTCGCTCAGGAGCTCCTTCCCAGAAGTTCTCTTCTCTTCTGATCTCTCTTAGAAGTTCTCTCTCTTTCTCTCTCTCTCAGAAGTTACTCTTCTGTCTTCTACCTGCTCCATCTACTGCAACAGCTATTTTGACCTCATAGCTCATGAATACAAGTCACAAAATTTACCTTAAATTCCAGGTTCTATCTTCTCCTCCTTCTAAATATTCCTAGCTTGTGTGATTGTAATCTTCACTCTCTCCCTTCATATTGCCCTCAACACTGAAAACTCTTTTCCAGTTATTGTATATATACACAGTAAGTTTGTATGTAAGTTTGTTTTAATTTACTTTTACAGTTTGTTACTTTTGCAGTTTGTTTTTATTTTGTCTATTTGTATACAGTTTGTATAAGTATATTTTTACAGTCTTCTTTTCGATGTACTACTCTGTACAAATTGATGTATAAATAAGAGTGTGATGCGATCTGATGCAATTCAAAATAGTATTTAGTATCAAAATAGGCAATCACAACCACACACAGTGGTTAGTAATAGATATATCAGTCATACCCTTCATTTGCATACTCCTATTATGTCTCAATTGTTATAAAATTTTACAAGAAATAGTAAAATATAATAGCTTAATATTTACATACTTATTATAAACAATATCAAAAGTTTTCACTGTAGATCCGGGCGCGTTTTAGTATTAGAGCCAAACAGTGAAAATAGTAAACTGTTAAGAGTTAAAAGTTACAGTATTACAGTAGAAACCTAACTAAATTTACATCTAAGAAAGTTGGTCCTGGAGTTAAGGCAAGAGATGAAAGGAAAAGTCTAGGCAAAGTACCCGCCAAGGCCAGAAAGAACCGCTTAGGGGAATACGCTGGACCCTTGATCGTCCAGATTGTCATTATCCACAACCTACAGATGGCAAATTTAATTAGGAATCTTAAAGATAATACAGCAACTCAATCTCAAACCTTAAGAGTTAAAAATAAGGAAGAGATCATCATAAATGATATTGAGCATCATATACAAAATTGGAATATTCTTATAGTACCGATAAAAGATATTTATCAAAAAGGAACATTCAAATTCAAATTAGGTTATGCTATAAAAACAGTAAGAGAAAGTCTATCAGTAACTCAAAACCAAGAAGACTTTCAACTATTATCAAGAAAAATTATTGAAAAACATAAAGAAAATAATTATAAATATTCACATATTGGATTAATACAAATAGCCATTAAACCATTAACTCGTCTAGAGTTAAACTCGTCAGTGCTTGTATGCCTAAGAGATACAAGACACAATAAGTTTTCGGACTCACTCCTAGGCATAGTTAAATCCAAACTATGTAGTGGACCCATTTATTTTAATTGTTTTCCAAATTTTTCTGTTTCATTAACAGACCCAAATATATTAGATATATTAAATATAAATTTGAAAACTCATGGATTCCAGTATGTTATAAATGTGGAAAAGTTGGCCATTACAAACACCAATGCAAATTAAAAAAGAAAATAGAAGCATTACACCTAGATGAATCAATCAAATCAAAATTATATAATATAATCAATTATGATACAACCTCCTCTGATTCTACCGAATCACTTATAGGAAATATCCAAGATGACGACCTAATATGGACAGAGTCATCTGATTCTTTAGATTCTTCTACCGATACAGGATCATCTCATCAAATGGAAGAATCCACTTGCACTCGTCTTATACCCTCACATAATCTGTGACAATAATATCATTTGAAGGTGATAACCCGCCTTTGGCTGCCCTTTCACCTTCCATTTCACCTATTCACCAAATCACTTATCCAGACACTAATACATCCACTCCAGCCTATACTCCAGCTCAATCAAAACCAACCCAAAGACCTAATGTTCCTCGTTCTTCATTTATTGAAAGAGCATATCTCATGGATATTACAATAGATGACCACCATACTAGTATGGATCCTATCAAACTTGCTCCATTATATCTTATAAACCATTTGAATCCAACCAATGGAGTCAAAACTCGTGAGTATTATGAAGCCATTCTTATGGAAACAGGGTCCATCTCTGTTGCCCATTACTACCAGCAAAATACCAGAATAATTGCATATTCAAAAATACAGATCAAGAAATTGCATTCTTATGGGTAAGCATTACACCTAGATGAATCAATCAAATCAAAATTATATAATATAATCAATTATGATACAACCTCCTCAGATTCTACTGAATCACTTATAGGAAATATCCAAAATGACGACCTAATATGGACAGTGTCATCTGATTCTTCATATTCTTCTACTGATACAGAATCATCTCATCAAATGGAAGAATCCACTTGCACTTGTCATATACCCTCACATAATCTTCATATGCTTATCCAAGAAGATAATTTAATCTTAGATCACATAGAAAAAATTACAGATCCAGAAGAAAAATGATCTGTGATTACCAAATTTATTAATTTAGCTAAAACAAAAGCAAAAACACCTCCTACTAGTAAAACACCTGATGAATATAATTTTGCCTCTATTATGAAAAGAGTTAGTGAACAACATCTCACTAAACAAAAAGAACCTTCTATTTCAAAACTTAAACATGAAATCAAAGATGTTAAAAAAGAGGTTCATCAATTAAAAAATAGAATTAAAATACTAGAATTACAAAATTTATCTCATCAAAATTCAGATACAGATGAAATTGACTTCAATCATCTAGTCACAACATATAGTCCTGATCCACCAGAAGATATACCAGAAACCTCAGAAGCTAAACCACTTCTGATCACAGAACAAACTTCTTCTGTGAATGTGATAGATAAAATTATGATTCAAAAATTGTTTGTTCAAGTCATTATTACAGTTGCTGAAGATTATCGATTTCAAACGTCAGCTCTAATAGATTCAGGTGATGATCTTAATTGCATCAATGAAGGATTAGTACCAACAAAATATTTTGACAAAACAACTCAAATCCTAAATACTGTAGATGGCAGTAGACTCTTTATAAATTATAAATTATAAATTATCTAATGCTTCTGTTTGTAATAATCATCAATGTATCAACTCACCATTCATCATGATCAAAGGACTAAGCCAAGCTGTTATTCTTGGAGTCCCGTTTCTTACATTACTATATCCCTTATCGATAGATCAGACAGGAATATCTTCTATTTTTTAAAATGTACCAATACATTTTGATTTTATTCATAAACCAAAATTAAAAGAAATCAATAGTGTCAAAAGTCAAAAAAATTTCTTTGAACTTTAAAACAAGAAATTAAATATAAATATGTGGAAGAACAAATACAGGATCCTTTGATCCAACAAAAGATTCAATACATTCAACAACAGATAGAAACCTCTATCTGTATTAAGCATCCCAATGCTTTTTGGGAAAAGAAAAAACATAGTATTAATCTACCATAAGAACCTGGATTTGATGAAAAACAAATCCCTATTAAAGCTCAACCAATACAAATGAATACTACTTTATTTGACATGTGTAGAAAAGAAATTACTGAACTCCAAACAAAAAAGCTAATAAGACCAAGTGCATCACCAAAGACATTCTGCAAAAAGATGTTCAAAACCTTTTTGCCAAACAAATATTTGCTCGTTGGTAGGCCATCCTTTCTGCCTTTGATTTTACTATTGAATACCTTCCCGGGTCTTCTAATTCCCTTCTTGATTTTTTAACCCGTGAATTTTTGCTCGGGGGCAACACTGACGCCAACGACGACACACCACTATTACTTGCACTACAGCTCTTTGCAGCTAATCAAAATAATACTTTGTCCAATCCACCTACTCTCATGGGCTCTCATAGCAATTCCTCTCGCAATGAGAAACGCCCTTTGACAATAATACCATTTGAAGGTGATAACCCGCCTTTGGCTACCCTTTCACCTTCCATTTCACCTATTCACCAAATCACTTATCCAGACACTAATACATCCACTCCAGCCTTTATTCCAGCTCAATCAAAACCAACCCAAAGACCTAATGTTCCTCGTTCTACATTTATTGAAAGAGCATATCTCATGGATATTACAGGAGATGACCACCATACTAGTAGGGATCCTATCAAACTTGCTCCATTATATCTTATATACCATTTGAATCCAACCAATGGAGTCAAAACTCGTGAGTCTTATGAAGCCATTCTTATGGAAACAAGGCCCATCTCTGTTGTCCATTACTACCAACAAAATACCAGAATAATTGCATATTCAAAAATACAGATCAAGAAATTGCTTTCTTATGAGGAGTGGGGTTGCAATCCTGCTCAAGGCAAAAAATTATATAATCCAGATTTTTCGTACAAATATTTCAAGTATGTCGAGTACATAGAAGCCTGGCATAAAATGTTTTATTACTAAAATCCAAATAACTCACATAGCTGGTATATTCAATTTCGATTACCCAATTTTGAACGGTTCCCCAATTGGTTTAAAAATTGATTTTTAGTTTGGCGATCAACTACTACAATTTTACCTCTTGCTTTCTAAAAAGTGCAGGAACAATTTGTTATATTCAATAATAGTGATAATAATACAGACAATCACCTGTACTTTGTTGCACTATATCAACTCCCAATGATTATAAAGTAGGAATACTCAGTCTCTGTCAATAATACAGTTGACCATACCTATATCCCACGCCTTGGAAACACCATCTCAGTAAAATGGTGGGATATCTTCAATATGGATCCCACAACCGTAGTTCCCAAGTGCATACGTCCACAAAAACCTATATATAACCCCAGTCCAAGTGAACATAATACGGCCAATACTTCCTTTGACTTCCCCACATATTTGAGAAATATGCTACAAACAAACCCTAATGCCTCCAAAGAAACCCATAAACAACAAATGAAGGAAATCTTTGCAAAAGCAGGAAGAAAGCCGATCTCATCAAATGAGACCGTATAATCATCACCAGCTCATAACAATTGATACTTTCCCCTAGACGAAACGGACTTCGAAGAAGAAGATGATCCAGATGAATGCAGCCAAAGACCATGACCAGTTGTTGCCAAGATTATGACCGACAAGACTCACCAATATACGACAAGCCACAACTGTTCCAAGATGCCATTCCACCGACATAAACGACAAGCCAATACTATTCCAGGATGCCATTACTGTGCCCACCGACATAAAACGACAAAGTTGCCAACACTGTAGCAACATGTGATGTCAAAAGACTTACTATCCCCTGATGCTATTTTGTCCACTTCCGCCGACAAAGAAAAAAAACTTTTTCCTTTTCTTTTTGGTTTTTGTTTTCTTCCTCCGACAGCATCTTTCTTTACATCTCGTCTTCTTTTCGCCTTTTGTCTTGACCTTACCCTTTCTTGCTTCCTTCGCAAGGAGGAAATCTCCTCTCACCTATATAAGGCCTTCCCCTTCCTCAAAGAAGGTAGGTCGCTCAGAAGCTCCTTCTCAGAAGTTCTCTTCTCTTCTGATCTCTCTTAGAAGTTCTCTTCTCTTCTGATCTCCCTTAGAATCAGAATTTCTGAATCAAAATTTTATCTATCAGATTCACAGAAAAAGTTTGTTATGTGATCGGAAGTGGTTTACCTTCTGAGGTTTCTGGTACATCTACTGATGGATCAGGACTATATGTTGTGACTAGATGATTGAAGTCAATTTTATCTGTATCTAAATTTTGATGAGATAAATTTTGTAATTGTAGTATTTTAATTCTATTTTTTAATTGATGAACCTCTTTTTTAACTTCTTTGATTCCATGTTTAAGTTCTGAAATAGAAGGTTCTTTTTGTTTAGTGAGATGTTGTTCACTAACTCCTTTCATAATAGAGGCAAAACTATATTCATCAGGTGTTTTACTAATAGGAGGTGTTTTTGCGTTTGTTTTAACTAAATTAATAAATTTGGTAATCACAGATCTTTTTTCTTCTGGATCTGTAATTTTTTCTATGAGATTTAAGATTAAATTATCTTCTGGGGTAAGCATATGAACATTATGTGAGGGTATAGGACAAGTGCAAGTGGATTCTTCCATTTGATGAGATGATTATGTATCGGTAAAAGAATCTGAAGAATCATATGACTCTATCCATATTAAGTCATCATCATCGATATTTCCTATAAGTGATTCAGTAGAATCTGAGGAGGTTGTATCATAATTGATTATATTATATAATTTTGATTTGATTGATTCATCCAGATGTAGTGCTTCTATTTTCTTTTTTAATTTGCATTGGTGTTTGTAATGGCCAACTTTTCCACATTTATAATATACTGGAAGTTTCTTTTTATATTTAGTATTTGGAGAAAACTTTTTTATAAATTTTTGTTTAGATTTTTTATATTTTTTATGTATTTTATCTTATCTATATTTTTCTTTCTTGTGTTTCTTCTTTTTCTTATATAACTTTTCAGGTTTATTATTTTTTCTATCTAAATGATAACCAAATTATTCACAAAAATCACCAAGTTCTTTACGCTTGGTAATTTGTTGTTTATCAAGTTGTCTTTTGAGTTTAAGATCAGTACATAAGGTTAATCCTTCAGCACATATTTCTGCTGATAATTCCCCAAATGTATATGCAGAGTATATGATAACTCCATTATGTTTCTTTTTTAGTCTCTCTTTGACTTTTTCAGCAAATAGATATGGTAGACCAGCAATAAATTTCTCTTTCCAATAGTCTAACTGACAATCTTCTTGTACAAGTAATCTTGAGGAAAAAACATCCTTATCTCATTTATAATAGGATAAAGTAGGACAGCGAAGGTTGGACAGCAGATCTTCTGATCTTGCTACTAATAGGGCTGTACTTCCTAGGAAATGTAGCGTAATAGTATATATTAAGGTGTTTACTGCATCACTTTCAGTATAAAATATTTCTTGATTTTATTCATTTCTGGCAGTCCATTGTCTTGTATTAGTGAGGATTCTGTTTTTGGTTTCATCATCAACATAGAAATCCCACCAGCCTCTTAACCAGCCAGTGAATCTATTCACTATTGCTTTGGCAACCTCTTGGTCTGGATTGCCTGCCATTTTGTTTGCTGAAGCAAACATTTGTCATATGTCTCATGACGTCTAATATTTTTAATTCTGATAAACCATCTAAAGTCCAGTTGACTATTGATCTTCCTCAATAGGAAACAGCTTGTTGTATGGCATCCTCTTCGAGTTGTACGTCAACGGGTGTAGGTCTCTTATAGTATGGTAAAGCTGTGATTGGTTTTCATGTTTTACCATATGCTATCTTATTTAAATCAGTGGGTGAAGTATCCATAAAAGCAGATTCTTGGTTTTGTATGGTATCTTCTATAACTGGTTCCTCTTCTTGGAGCATCATAGTCTCATGCTTTGGAATTTTTGTTTTCCTCTATCTGAAGATTCTAGGATAGTAGGTAAAGGTACAAAAATACCGAGTATTGGTATATGAATGCTAAGTTTGGGAGAAGGAATTCCTTTTATATCTAATTGGGCTAATGTAGATATTAGCTGGTTCATTAATGTTTTATTATCTTCTCCTATATGAAATTTAGTTTTATTAAGTTCTGGAGGAGGTTTGAACAAAACTGCTTTAGAAATAGAAGGAGTTATTCCCTTAGTTTGGGGAGTAACTATTCTTTCTATACGCTATGTTTGTTTTCCTAAAGATTGCATATATAAATTGGTATAATTGTTTTGTTCTACTATGTGAGGTATTAGTTCTCGCATTTTACCTATTTCTTTTGGTAGAACTTTATATGGTGTTGCAATAATATCATATTGGGATTGTGGTGGTTCTCCTTTGCTTAATGGGGTTATTACACCATTTAGTATTATACTTTTCTCAGGAGGGTGTGTACTAGCAGTAGTAGTACCATCCGTACTGACGTATGTTTTCTCTTCTATTGTTTGAAGAGTATTTAAATGAGGAATGTTAATCTTATATTGAGTACATACTTCTTGTAACCATATAAAAAATCATTTTGTTTCTCTTTCCTTTTTCAAGAATTTATTATATTTTTTATGGAATAATTCTACTAACCTAGGTTGGATTGTTTTAAGATACCATTCTCTAATACCTTGATTTTCTGGAGAAAGATAATCTTGTTGCATATAGGCAATATCTATTTTTCTCTTTTTTCTTGCTAATTTAGTAGCTAAATATTCTTCCATATATGTATCAATATTTATATCATCTTCCACTTGTAATGTAAGTATTAGAAATTCAGCTATGTCCAGTTCAGATGTATACGTGGGAATGACTACGTGATCAGCTGTTCGTTTAACTCCTTGTAATTGGAAGTCTGAAGATGTTGTAGGTATTGATGGAGAACGAAGTATTATAACATCGGGAGTGGTATGACAAGATTTTCTAGCAGGTACTAATGGCTTTTTATTTCTTTTCCTATTAATATCTATATCATCCTGTACTATAGGCTGTTGAAATTTTATTTCAATATTTCCATTCTGATGTTCTATTATTTGATTGGGAATATTATTCACAGGTACTTCCCTGGGCTGGTTTGCATTTTGCAATGCCCATGATTAAGGTAGAATAATGTCGGACCAAGTAATGGTTTTAGGTATAATCGTAGTTGATTTTTCTATATTAGTTTGGAATAATATAGTTTGATCCTTCTTATCGGTTTGCATAATATTAGGACAGAGAGTATTCATTACTTTATAAGTGATTCAGTAGAATTTGAGGAGGTTGTATCATAATTGATTCTATTATATAATTTTTATTTGATTGATTCATCTAGGTGTAATGCTTCTATTTTCTTTTTTAATTTGCATTGATGTTTGTAATGGCCAACTTTTCCACATTTATAATATACTGGAATTTTTTTTTTATATTTAGTATTTGGAGAAAACTTTTTTATAAATTTTTGTTTAGATTTTTTATATTTTTTATGTATTTTATCTTATCTATATTTTTCTTTCTTGTGTTTCTTCTTTTTCTTATATAACTTTCAGGTTTACTATTTTTTCTTCCTAAATGATCCCCAAATTATTCACAAAAATCACCAAGTTCTTTACGCGTGGTAATTTGTTGTTTATCAAGTTGTCTTTTGAGTTTAAGATCAGTACATAAGGCTAATCCTTCAGCACATATTTCTGCTGATAATTCTCCAAGTGTATATGCAGAGTATATGATAACTCCATTACGTTTCTTTCTTAGTCTCTCTTTGACTTTTTCTGCAAATAGGTATGGTAGACCAGCAATAAATTTTTCATTCCAATGGTCTAATTGACAATCTTCTCGTATAAGTAATCTTGAGAAAAAGACATCCTTTTCCCATTTATAATAGGATAAAGTAGGACAGCGAAGGTTGGACAGCAGATCTTCTGATCTTGCTACTAATAGGGTAGTACTTCCTACGAAATGTAGCGTAATAGTATATATTAAGGTATTTACTGTATCACTTTCAGTATAAATTATTTCTTGATTTTGTTCATTATGGCTGTCCATTGTCTTGTATTGGTGAGGATTCTGTTTTTGGTTTTATCATCAACATAGAAATCCCACCAACTTCTTAACCAGCCAGTGAATCCATTCACTATTGCTTTGGCAACCTCTTGATCTGGATTGCCTGCCATTTTGTTTGCTGAAGCAAACATTTGTCATATGTCTCATGACGTCTAATATTTTTAGTTCTAATAAACCATCTATTGTCCAGTTGATTTTTTATCTTTTTGAATAGAAAACAGCCTGTTGTATGGCATCCTCCTCGAGTTGTACGTCAACAGGTGTAGGTCTCTTATAGTATGGTAAAGCTGTGATTGGTTTCCATGTTTTACGATATGCTATCCTATTTAAATCAGTGGGTGAAGTATCTATAAAGGCATATTCTTGGTTTTGTATGGTATCTTCTATAACTGGTTCCTCTTCTTGGAGCATCATAGTCTCATGCTCTGGAATTTTTGTTTTTCATCTATCTGAAGATTCTGGGATAGTTGGTAAAGGTACAGAAATACTGGGTATTGGTATAGGAATACTAAGTTTGGGAGAAGGAATTCTATTTCTATCTAATTCGGCTAATTTAGATATTAACTGGTCCATTAATGTTTTATTATCTTTTCCTATATGAAATTTAGTTTTATTAAGTTTTGAAGGAGGTTTGAACAAAACTGCTTTAGAAATAGAAGGAGTTATTCCCTTAGTTTGGGGAGTAACTAATCTTTCTTACGCTATGCTTGTTTTCCTAAAGATTGCATATATAAATTGGTATAATTGTTTTGTTCTACTATGTGAGGTATTAGTTCTTGCATTTTACCTATTTCTTTTGGTAGAACTTTATATGGTGTTGCAATAATATCATATAGGGATTGTGGTGGTTCTCCTTTGCTTAATGGGGTTATTACACCATTTAGTATTATACTTTTCTCAGGGGGGTGTGTACTAGCAGTAGTAGTATCATCCGTACTGATGTATGTTTTCTCTTCTATTGTTTGAATAGTATTGAATTGAGGAATGTTAATCTTATATTGAGTACATACTTCTTGTAACCATATTAAAAATCATTTTGTTTCTCTTTCTTTTTTTAAGAATTTATTATATTTTTTATGGAATAATTCTACTAACCTAGGTTGGAATGTTTTAATATATCATTCTCTAATACCTTGATTTTCTGAAGAAAGATAATCTTGTTGTATATAGGCATTATCTATTTTTCTCTTTTTTCTAGCTAATTTAGCTGCTAAATATTCTTCCATATATGCATCAATTTTTATATCATTTTCCACTTGTAATGTAAGTATTTGAAATTTAGCTATGTCAGGTTCAATTATATACGTGGGAATGACTACGTGATCAGCTGTTCGTTTGACTCATTGTAATTAGAAATATGAAGCTGTTGTAGGTATTGATGGAGAAGGAAGTATTATAACTTCGGGAGTGGTATGACAAGATTTTCTTGCACATACTAATGGTTTATTATTTCTTTTCCTATTAATATCTATATCATCCTATACTATAGGCTGTTGAAATTTTATTTCAATAGTTCCATCTTGATGTTCTATTATTTGTTTGGGAATATTGTTCACAGGTACTTCCCTGGGCTGGTTTGCATTTTGCATTGCCCATGATTGAGGTAGAATAATGTCGGACCAAGTAAAGGTTTTAAGTATAATCGTATTTGATTTTTCTATATTAGTTTGGAATAATATAGTTTGATCCTTCTTATCGGTTTGCATTATATTAGGATAGAGAGTATTCATTACTTTATAAGTGATTCAGTAGAATCTAAGGAGTTTGTATCATAATTGATTATATTATATAATTTTGATTTGATTGATTCATCTAGGTGTAATGCTTCTATTTTCTTTTTTAATTTGCATTGGTGTTTGTAATGGCCACCATTTGCACATTTATAACATACTGAAGGTTTCTTTTTATGTTTAGTATTTGGAGAAAACTTTTTTATAAATTTTTGTTTAGATTTTTTATATTTTTTATGTATTTTATCTGATCTATATTTTTCTTTCTTGTATTTTTTCTTTTTCTTATATAACTTTTCAGGTTTATTAGTTTTTCTATCTAAATGATAACCAAATTGTTCACAAAAATCACCAAGTTCTTTATGCTTGGTAATTTGTTGTTTATCAAGTTGTCTTTTGAGTTTAAGATCAGTACATAAGGCTAATCCTTCAGCACATATTTCTGCTGATAATTCCCCAAGTGTATATGCAGAGTATATGATAACTCCATTATGTTTCTTTCTTAGTCTCTCTTTGACTTTTTCTGCAAATAGGTATGGTAGACCAGCAATAAATTTTTCTTTCCAATGGTCTAACTGACAATCTTCTCGTATAAGTAATATTGAGAAAAAGACATCCTTATCCCATTTATAATAAGATAAAGTTGGACAACGAAGGTTGGACAGCAGATCTTCTGATCTTGCTGCTAATAGGGTTGTACTTCCTACGAAATGTAGCGTAATAGTATATATTAAGGTGTTTACTGCATCACTTTCAGTATAATATATTTCTTGATTTTGTTCATTTCTAGTGGTTCATTGTCTTGTATTGGAGGATTCTACTTTTGGTTTCATCATCAACATCGAAATTCCACCAGCCTCTTAACCAGCCAGTGAATCCGTTCACTATTGCTTTGGCAACCACTTGGTCTGGATTGCCTGCCATTTTGTTTGCTGAAGCAAACATTTGTCATATGTCTCATGACATCTAATATTTTTAGTTCTGATAAACCATCTATTGTCCAGATGACTATTGATCTTCCTGAATAAGAAACGGCCAATTGTATGGCATCCTCTTCAAGTTGTACGTCAACAGGTGTAGGTCTCTTATAGTATGGTAAAGCTGTGGTTGGTTTCCATGTTTTACCATATGCTATCCTATTTAAATCAGTGGGTGAAGTATCCATAAAAGCAAATTCTTGGTTTTGTATGGTATCTTCTATAACTGGTACCTCTTTTTGGAGCATCATAGTCTCATGCTTTGGAATTTTTGTTTTTCCTCTATCTGAAGATTCTGGGATAGTAGGTAAAGGTACAGAAATACTGAGTATTGGTATATGAATACTAAGTTTGGGAGAAGGAATTCATTTTATATCTAATTGGGCTAATTTTGATATTAACTGGTCCATTAATGTTTTATTATCTTCTCCTATATGAAATTTAGTTTTATTAAGTTCTGGAGGAGGTTTGAACAAAACTGCTTTAGAAATAGAAGGAGTTATTCCCTTAGTTTGGGGAGTAACTAATCTTTCTATACGCTCTGCTTGTTTTCCTAAAGATTGCATATATAAATTGGTATAATTATTTTGTTCTACTATGTGAGGTATTAGTTCTTGCTTTTTACCTATTTCTTTTGGTAGAACTTTATATGGTGTTGCAATAATATCATATAGGGATTGTGGTGGTTCCCCTTTGCTTAATGAGGTTATTACACCCTTTAGTATTATACTTTTCTCAGGAGGGTGTGTACTAGCAGTAGTAGTACCATCCGTACTGATGTATGTTTTCTCTTCTATTGTTTGAATAGTATTGAATTGAGGAATGTTAAACTTATATTGAGTACATACTTCTTGTAACCATATAAAAAATCCTTTTGTTTCTCTTTCTTTTTTCAAGAATTTATTATATTTTTTATGGAATAATTCTACTAACTTAGGTTGGAATGTTTTAAGATACCATTCTCTAATACCTTGATTTTCTGGAGCAAAATAATCTTATTGCATATAGGCAATATCTATTTTTTTCTTTTTTCTTGCTAATTTAGCAGCTAAATATTCTTCCATATATGCATCAATATTTATATCATCTTCCACTTGTAATGTAAGTATTAGAAATTCAGCTATGTCAGGTTCAGATGTATACGTGGGAATGACTACGTGATCAGCTGTTCGTTTGACTCCTTGTAATTGGTAGTCTGAAGATGTTGTAGGTATTGATGGAGAAGGAAGTATTATAACATCGGGAGTGGTATGACAAGATTTTCTAGCAGGTACTAATGGTTTTTTATTTCTTTTCCTATTAATATCTATATCATTCTGTACTATAGGCTGTTGAAATTTTATTTCAATATTTCCATCTTGATGTTCTATTATTTGATTGAGAATATTATTCACAGGTACTTCCCTGGGCTGGTTTGCATTTTGCAATGCCCATGATTGAGGTAGAATAATGTCGGACCAAGTAATGGTTTTAGGTATAATCGTATTTGATTTTTCTATATTAGTTTGGAATAATATAGTTTGATCCTTCTTATTGGTTTGCATAATATTAGGACAGAGAGTATTCATTACTTTATAATAAATTCTATATACTAATTCTAATATTTGAGTACCATGCGTCATATTAAATCTATGAGTTTTCAAATTTATAGTTAATATATCTAGTATATTTGGATCTGTTAATGGAACAGAAAAATTTGGAAAACAATTAAAATAAATAGGTCCACTACATAGACTGGATTCAACCATGTCTAGGAGTGAGTCCGAAAACTTATTGTGTCTTGTATCTCTTAGGTATACAAGCACTAAGGTGTTTAACCCTATACGAGTTAATGGTTTAATGGCTATTTGCATTAATCCAATGCGTATATATTTATAATTATTTTCTTTATGTTTTTCAATAATTTTTCTTGATAATAGTTGAAAGTCTTCTTGGTTTTGAAATACTGATAGACTTTCTTCTACTGTTTTTATAGCATAACCTAATTTGAATTTGAATGTTCCTTTTTGATAAATATCGTTTATCGGTACTTTAGGAATATTCCGATTTTGTATATGATGTTCAATATCATTTATGATGATCTCTTCCTTTTTTTTAACTCTTAAGGTTTGAGATTGAGTTGATGTATTACCTTTAAGATTCCTAATTCAATTTGCCATCTGTAGGTTGCGGATAACGACAATCTGGACGATCAAGGGTCCAGCGTGTTCCCCTAAGCGGCTCTTCCTGGCCTTGGCGGGTACTTTGCCTAAACTTTTCTTTTCGTCTCTTGCCTTAACTCTCAGACCAACTTTATTAGATGTAAATTTAGTTAGGTTTCTACAGTAATACTGTAACTTTTAACCCTTAACAGTTTACTATTTTCACTGTTTGGCTCTGATACCAAAACGCGTCCGCATCTACAGTGAAAACTTTTGATATTGTTTACAATAAGTATGTATATATTAAGCTATTATATTTTACTATTTCTTGTAAAATTTTATAATAATTGAGACAGAATAGGAGTATGCAAATGAAGGGTATGACTGATATATCTATTACTAACCACTGTGTGTGGTTGTGATTGCCTATTTTGATACTAAATACTATTTTGAATTGCATCAGATAGCATTACACTCTTATTTATACATCAATTTGTACAGAGTAGTACACTTGAAAGAAGATTGTAAAAATACACTTATACAAACTGTATACAAACAGACAAAATAAAAACAAACTGTAAAAGTAAAAAACTGTAAAAGTAAATTAAAAGAAACTTACATACAAACTTACTGCGTACATATGCAATAACTGGAAAAGAGTTTCCAGTGTTGAGGGCAATATGAAGCGAGAGAGTGAAGATTACAACCACACATGCTAGGAATATTTAGAAGAAAGAGAAGATAGAACCTAGAATTTAAGGTAAATTTTGTGATCTGGTATTCGTGAGCTATGTGGTCAGGATAGCTGTTACACTAGATGGAGCAGGTAGAAGACATAAGAGTAACTTTTGAGAGAGAGAGAGAAAGAGAGAGAACTTCTAAGAGAGATCAGAAGAGAAGAGAACTTTTGAGAAGGAGCTCCTGAGCGACCTACCTTCTTTGGGGAAGGGGAAGGCCTTATATAGGCGAGAGGAGATTTCTTCCTTGCGAAAGAAGCAAGAAAGGGTAAGGTCAAGACAAAAGGCGAAAAGAAGACGAGACGTAAAGAAAGATGCTGTAGGAGGAAGAAAACAAAAACCAAAAAGAAAAGCAAAAAGTTTTTTGTCTTTGTCGGCGGAAGTGGACAAAAGAGCATCGGGGAATAGTAAGTCTTTTGGCATCACATGTTGCTACAATGTTGGCAACTTTGTCGTTTTATGTCGGTGGGCACAGTAATGGCATCCTGGAATAGTATTGGCTTGTCGTTTATGTCAGTGGATGGCATCTTGGAACAGTAGTGGCTTGTCGTATATTGGTGACTCTTGTCGGTCATAATCTTGGCAGCAACTGGTCATGGTCTTTGGCTGCATTCATCTAGATCATCTTCTTCTTCGGGGTCCGTTTCCTTTAGGGGAAAGTATCTATTGTTATGAGCTGGTGATGATTGTACGGTCTCATCTGATGAGACCGGCTTTCTTCCTGCTTCTGCAAAGATTTCCTTCATTTGTTATTCAAGGGTTTCTTTGGAGGCATTAGGGTTTGTTTGTAGCATATTTCTCAAATATGTGGGGAAGTCAAAGGACGTATTGGCCGTATTATGTCCACTTGGACTGGGGTTATATATAGGTTTTTGTGGAGGTATGCGTTTGGGAACTATGGTTGTGGGATCCATATTGAAGATATCTCACCATTTTACTGAGATGCTTATATATATATATATATATATATATATATGTGTGTGTGTGGTTAGTAAGATGTG
>NW_006495933.1:338798-358384 GCF_000471905.2 Amborella trichopoda | reverse complement strand
ATTCCAACAAGTTATCAAGTATAGGTCCTTAGAAATTCTTTAAACTTTGCAATAAATAACATTCCACTTCCTAAGAAAGAAGAACTTCTTTTTTCCAGGTCCAAAAATTTGAGAATCCATTTCAAAATTACCATATAAGTATATTTATAAATAATAATAATAATAAAATGGATGTTTTATTCAGTCTTATGGCGCCACTTGTATCAACACATATAAAGCGTCCTTGATTGATTTAACCAATGAATAGACCATATTCTAGAATCGGTAGCTAGGTTAAGGTTACATCCCCAAATTTCGAGGTCCTAGAAATACACCTTAATAAAATTTAACCAATGAATAGACCATATGCTTCCATGTGGATATATAATTTTTTCGCTAAATATAAATATAATTTAGTATTTTGCATTTGAATAACATATATGATCTAAGGCAAAAATATTATATGCTTTTCTAAGTGCAAATCCTATACTTACTCCCTCCTAGGAATGGGTCCATGGCTAAGTGGTCAAGGTGGTTGCCCACCACAACATGACATCTTAAGTTTCATTCTTACTATGGGTAGAGAACTCCATCCCCCACCGAACTACCGCATATATAAATTTGGTCAAAACTATGTGTTGAACTTAAAATCTATTTTTTTCCTTAAAATATACTCATCGAGTAATCTAGAGTGGATTCCCAAATTCAAGATATCCTCTCCTATCTTTTTGCTTGAGAGAGTAGATGCACAATATGCTCTAATCAAAGTACTACACTACAATAAAATGTAAAAGGTGCGGTTTCTATATGGTTGCAACCTTAAACAATCCAATTAAAGCGCACCCCAAATTATATCATAACATGTCATTTTGTTATAAAAAATTCTTAGTATTATCTTAAAATCTATTTTCGTACCTAATTAGAAATTTTTAAATTCAAAAAATAGTTAAAATCAAGTAGATTTATAAATATATGAAAATCTTGAAAATGGACAATTTATATAATATGTTGCAAGATACACTATTTCCAGGACTCAAAAAAAATTTTTTTTTTTTCATATACATACATCTTGATGTCGAGATGATCGATTAGAGGGTTTTTTCAACATTAAAACAGCATTTCCAATAGATTTTTGAGGTGCATCTGTGATTCTACATTTTAAGATTGCAACTACATTTTAAGATTGCAACCTTATATAAACTTTTCCCAAATGTAAATTCACATAAACTAAAGATATTGGGGAAACCAGACTGATTTACCTTATCTTTTATTTGTTCATTGTGGTTTTCTTAACCTTTGTGTATCTTTTCTTTTTCCCAAAGGAATTTTTTACAGGAAAGTTCCAACAAAACCTTAATCCAAGCAACCCAAAAATTCTTAACGAACAGAATTTGCTGCCATTATAATTAAATATAACAAAAGAAACTACTCATTCATTTCTCTTTGGCACGAAGTGGAGTGCTATTGGAATTATAGTAAATACTGTTGTCTTGTAGAAAAATCTCATCTTTAAACCAAGGTATTCTTAATGTTCCCTTCCAAAGAATGTGCTATATTTCCTTGACATATTTTGTCATCTTAAAGCAAGAGAAACACCCATGCTCTCAGTTGTCACACCCTCAAAATCACCTACCTTTCATGGGACCTTACGTTATCTTTCTATTGAACAGCCTGAATATCGTAACATTGCATAAACCCAATAAAACACATGTTCTCTGATTTATTATCTATCTATACAAGTATTGGTTTGGTTAAAAGAAGTGCATCAAAATTTACCTATTCGGATCAATAATCGACTATCTAGATCAGGAATAGCCCAAAAAAACATTCTAGTTCTTGGGCTGAATTGGTGGGTTCATTTAGTTTGTAGTTTTTAACGCGGGAAAAGTTTATATAAAGCATCAACCTTATAGTGTAAAAGGAAGATATGTTTCAAAAACCCATCAAAAAAAGGTTGCTTTTATGCTGTAAAACCCTCCCAATTGATCATCTCGACCTCGAGATCTATGTACATAGAAGGGAAAAGGTTTCAAGACCTTAGAATAGTACATCTTGTAACATATTATACGGATCGTCCATTTTGAAGATGTTTTTCAAGATTTCCAAATATTTATAGATCTGATCAATCTACATTACCTTTGAGGTTTTAACTCCCATACTTAAAGGACAGAATAGATTTCCAACCCATCTGAAAAAAAAATTTATACCAAAATTACATCTTTCGACAAAGCTTTGAGGTGCGTCTTACTTTTACTATTGATACCTTATACAAACCGTGCCTTTTAAATACATAATATTACTTAATTCATAAATCGGCCAGCTTTTTTAGTTATTATGAAACACTTATATTTTTGATATGTATTGTATGATGTGGCATGTATATCATATGGTTTTTAAGGTGTGACCTCATAAATATACTATCCATTTAGTCCATCAGGAAAACCCCAACTAGGGTTAATTTTTGGATCCTAAATTTTGGGAATATAACCTCTTCAATTGATAGGTTAACCTCAATAAAACAATTTCCTAACTGCACTCGCTACGTACCTGAGAAAAAATAATGTCTCAGATTGAATAAGAGACCGTCCAATTTTCAGAAGGTAAAATTTAAGTGTTTGAAAACTCTAATTTCAATTTTTTTTTTTCTTTTGAGAATAATCATCTAGTGATTTTCAGGTCGTTCCAAAATTTCAAATGAAAAATCATCTCAAGTAGGTCTTAACCGGGGGAGTCAGTGAAAACCATAGTTATAGTATACATCCCAAGTAAGTTTTTGAACATTACTAAAAACTAAGTGATTCGATCTACCGACTTTGAGATTACCGCCTGGGAGGTCTAACCAATAAAACAATGAACATGATCTCTTAAATTTTTATATTATACACTAGACATACATATGTTTGGCATACATGACAGATGAGAAATATAAACTCTAAAAAGTAACATTTAGACATGACACATCCATACAATATATAAGTGTATGTATGTGTGTGTGTTGAGACTTGAAATTTTTTATAATTTCCATTTCATATTATCAAACAGAATGGACTCTTTTTGTTGATCAAGCTTTTTATCAGGACAAAGGTAGTACGAACCACTAACAATTGTAATAAATACATCAAAACATCGAGACAAAAAAAAAAAGTACAACAAACTAACAAGAAAATTGAATTTTTTTTTTATAACCAAATACTTTTACTTCGGCAAATACTACAAAATATCAATTACATACAAAATCTAAACTAAGATAGACTATAATGCATACTATCAGTGACGAAGAAAGTTATAGACTCAAATAAAAGAAATATAATAATTATATAATAACTATCATTAAATAAAACATATAATAAACAAAATAATCATAGACCCATGCCAATTATTGGCGGATAATTGGCTCGTAATAGAGTTTTTACGGTTACACATCCTATTCTTTGTAAGCTAAGTATGATGCCTTTGAATGCAACAATCAATTAATAGAAAACAGGGATTATTATAATAGAACTCTTTACGATGATGCAATAAAAAAATAGCTATGCATAATGAGACTCCTTATATACATTATCGGTGCACTGTTTTATATGGTAGTGAAGCCTATTATGAAGATATTGACTACTAAATCTTCCCAAAACAATAGAAAAACAATGTAAGTTAGATATACAAATGCACCTTACACACACAGCAAGATGAAAAAAAGGGAAAAAGGGAAAGGTTGAAACAGAAGAAAGATGGAGATTCTTAAGAGAATCCCTAGCAGTTTTACTAGATATGAAAGAAAAATGGATACTTCATTTTAAACAAATAAAATAAAAATGGCATTTCTTTAGGAGTGGGTATATCCCAATTTTCATTTCACAAGATGATTTATAAATAAAATAGTTTTAGACATGACTTAGACTAAAGCTATCCAAGTTGTTTATTTAGATTGGTTCACTTAGACTAAAGCTATCCAAGGGACAGAAAGGGGGATGCGATTCTCAACTCAAATAGGCACCCGTGCCCCTCTCTCCTTCTTGAGCCCCACATGTGACGTTCCTTTCTTCTCACTCTCTCACCCCCCAAAAGGGACAATCATCTATCTATAACGAGGGGGAAAAAAGCTATCCCTTGGGTTCTATGCAAGGAACTCTCCGGTAATCCGTGCCTTAAGTCTTAGGATTTATGCTATATATGGTATTTTTGGTTCTAGTAATCACAAGACCGGCTAAAATTGCTAAGGTTATCTCTCAGTTTTCAAAAGAAGTACGAGCTGGGATGAAGAGAAAGAAATTCACATAAAAAGTCATCAACCTTTAAGTGGTGTATAATCTCTCAAATCTTTGTCCATTCTTACGATTAATTCTGTGTTTCCACTGCATTGTGACTCGCCTAGAGAGCCAACAAGTAGTTCTAACTCATCACACATTCAAACAGCCTGGCCCATTCACAACATGAATTAGTAAATTTGAATGAAGATGGCTGAGCACTTTTCTAAGTAACAAAGTAATTAAGATTTGAGCTTCTTCTGTTGCACATTGCCATCCCCCACTTCCAAAGCCCACATGGAGCTCCGAGATAGTCAACCTTTTGGGAACATTTCGATGCTGCAAGGTTTTAAACTTCTTAGAAGCATTGGGAGAGATTTTGGGACTGAAAGATCAATATGGAAATAGGATCTCTTTTCACAAGATAGAAAAGTAGACCAAACTTAACTATATATTATTTCTTATAGCCCTGAGACTTCAATATGAGGAACATGAGTCTATAATTAAATCTTGGACCAGGTTCAATTTCTAGCTGTTTTAGATGGATCCTGACTAGCCATGTTCCAGGGAACTGAATCAATAATTGCAAATAATGAGAGCTTACAAAATTGATTCTCTGGAAAAAAAATTAATGTCATTTGAAGTTTAGAATTGGAACCAGCAAATGTAGGTAACCAGGAGGGTCAATTCATTGTATTTCTAATTTCTCGTACATTATTGCGTGCTCAATCTAAGACAAGGTTCAGCCTTTATCTCAGTTCCATCACTTGGGCTCTTAGTTTGCGCTCAGGCTGGTTAGCTATTTGGCACAACGTGTTTCCCTGTCGCGCTTGCGATACTCCTATGGTTCGCTAATTCTTGATTCTATTTTCATGGTATTCCTTGTACCATATGTTTGGCTTTCAAATGTGAATAAAAACTCTCAATCTGTTACGTTTAAGTTCCATGTAAGACTTGTGTTGCTGCTCATACTTAGATTCTCTATTCTTACATGACATGAATGATGTAGATTGCAGAAGTAGCAGGAAAATTGAAGGTTCCTGTGGTTTCCGATGAAATATATGGGCATATCGTATTCGGAGGAAGTGAGTTTGTACCTATGGTCTCATTTGCTTCCATCACTCCCATAATAACTATTGGAGGCCTATCCAAACGTTTCCTTGTCCCTGGATGGCGACTAGGTTGGATAGCCCTCTCTAAACCCCAAGGATCTCTCAAGCAAACTCGGGTAATCTTCATTCTGGAGAGAGAGAGAGAATCTATCATGTCTGAATTGGTTCGGATCTATGCTTGCCTATGCCAGACAAGCTTCTTTTTATCGGAACTCTCATAGTGGCGTTGCAGTATGTATCAGTTTATAGTGGGGCCCTTCTTTATTTTGAGAACTTTGAACTTGCAGATCAAAGAAGACATTGAGAAGCTCATGAACGTAATTCCTGGACCTTCCTCCTTCATACAGGTTGAACTTCTACCGTCTTTTATAGTCATGTTGGTATGTTGTTTCTATAAGGCCGAGGCTCTGAACCATCAAAGTAAGGTGCGTCTTCAAATAGCGTCGAAAGATGTTGCTTCAATACTGGAAATCTTTGTGATGGTCTGAAAATTTATTTTTATTTTAATTATAAAATTTAAAGTTTAAAAAGTTGTGTAGATCGAGAAGATCTATGAACACTTGAAAATCTTGAAAATTGACTGTCCATAAATACATTACCAAATATTTACTATTCATTTTTTTGTCATATCCGTACATCTTGAAGTTGAGCCGATCAATTTGTGAAATTTTGAGCATTAAAACAACCTCTTCTAATGAATTTTTGAGGTGCACTTTAATTTTATTGTTTAGAGCCTCGCACTTATATAAACTTTTTCCTCTATGTTACGATGCTTCAAACAAATGCCATAACCAGAGACGGAATGGTCCTAATCATTTTCCGAGAATGACTTTAATATATGTGTATATATGACTGTCTCAAAAAAAAAAAAATGAGTCCATATATGTATGTGTGTGTATATGTATTTATGTACTTTAGGGTGCTTTACAAAGGTATAAGAAAGGTCTCAATTCAATCAGGCTGCACTTCCTAGCATATTATCAGACTCAAACCAACATTTCCATGAGAACATGATCAGTTTGCTGGGGTCATGTGCTGATGCTTGCTACTCAGGAATTGAGCGTATCAAAGCTCTATATTGCCCTTCCAAACCAAGGGGATCGATGTTTATCATGGTTTGTAATGGCGGTTTCTCCTTTCCAATATTTCACCATCTCCTCTGTGAAACCAAGCAACTTATAGTTGATGCTTCTTTTGGCATATCGCAGGTCAAGGTCCAAATTTCGCTTCTCTCAAATGTGAATGATGACGTAGAATTTGCAACAGAGCTCATGAAGGAGGAGTCGGTCCTAGTCCTACCAGGTCAGAAATACTTCTTTTTGTGGATCTCCAAACATTTTTTAGAAGAAAGTACAGGATAGCAGGGTTCTGTATGCCATGGCGTACACAGTCAGGTGTCCATCGTGATGAACAGTGGAGATTAAATTTAGTTCCATCACATATTTCCCTCATCCAACAAACAAAACTAAGGTTCATGTCAACTATATCGATGATGATGAATTGTGATGTCCTTTTGTGTATGCTACAGTTCTATGGTACACAGGCTATTTATGCAAATAGTTCCCTCAAGAGAGAACAGTGATCTCCAAAATGAGACGAAATCTGATAAATCTTCCAAAGTTTAGATGTAACAAGTTTTGACTATTTTTTAGCAGATGTTTGACATGACCCCTCAAGAGAGATTGTGGTTTTTATTGTAGATATATCTTATTTGTTCAAGTATTTGGTTAATGTAACAAGTGTTGTGCTAACTAGCTCTCTACGTATCATCTTTTTCTTATGGAGTTTAGGTATTGATCTTTTCCGTATTTTTGTTCCAAATATAGAACTCCCGAATTCTCAAGTTCCCCATTAATTGCTGAAAGTTTGAGTGACTGTGCCATGTGCCAGGTTCCATTCTGGGGTTGAAAGATTGGGTAAGGATACATTTTGGAGCTCCTCCAGAAATATTGGAAGAGGCACTTGATAGGATTGAATCCTTTTGTGAGAGACACAAAAACTGCAGGTAGAAGTTAACGAGCAAGAGCGGTGATGGATGCACCACACAGACATCGATTCATTCATTCACTTGGATATTTTGCTCATTCTTCAAGACTTTGGAGCAGCACAATTGCGTTTGCATAACTGGAAACCGAAACAATGTCGGGGGATCATTTCCCTTTCTTTATTCCTTTTTTTGTTTTTTGTTTGACTGCCAAAAGACTTACTCTGCCAATTTATCAAAAAATAAAGAGAAACAGAGAAAGCTACCGGATGTTACGGCTTCTTGCAACTGCTATTCTTTTCACCTGTAGCAAAAATGGGGATATCCCAAAAAGACTGAACACTTGCTTTATTCATGTGTTTGTCTCTTAAGGTTTTGTACTCATGCTCAGACTTGAGAGAGGTCAAGGATTTGATCGGTTCAAGAAGGTAAACGACAGCTACATAAGAGAGCATTCATCACCAATATTCTGCCATGTAGATTTTGAACGTGGAATTTTTTTTTTTTTTAATGTAGATTATTAAAACAGATACTGAAAAGAAAACAGAGATATTCAAATCAAACCCACCTAGAGGACATTCAAGTTGTGACTTTGATGGGCAGCAAATTGGTGACGCATTGTTAAATGCATTGTACATGACTCGGACAACCGCATCTGTGGGTAGCATTGGTATTGGAACCAATAATCAAGTGGAAGCAACGACCATTTTGGCCCTAGATTGGGCATTCATTGTTCGCAAATTGAGGGACACTGAGGCCTAAACCAACATATAGAAATTGGTTGGAAGATCAGAAGATCAATGTGGGAGTGGGGCACTTGTAACCAGAATAGAATGAGCTGAAATCATGCCTAAAGGGGGTTAACAGTGCCACGGATAGCCTGGCAATATCGTGCACTGCACTTGAACAATAGCTCACACAAAAGTGGATAGGTTCAAAACCAACTCCTCTCAAAGAACTACGATAGTGGTCATCCTATGCATTGTTTTAAGTTGTTTTTAGCTCCAGCCCCTAAAACAAACTGAATCAAATATCCTGGTGTACTGGATCAATAAACGATGCTTGCAAAAATCACTGACGTATTCCAAATGTCAAAAATACTCTTCTTGAATATTCATAATTGCAATAGATCCTCAATACATTGAAAAGCTTATTTCTTAAATGCCTACTTCCACTTTTCTTTTTTTTCCCTTATTTTAAAGTACATCCCCAACATTCCCTTGGATCAGCCGAGGAACCAAACATTTTTTACTTTTCCTGCCCAAACAAAGAGTTTTCTGAGTAAATCTAATAGAAGTGATCCTTGGTGGTGCATGAAATGTAGTTGTGAGCGTTAAGAAGGCTAATGACTTTTGCCTCTTGATACTAACTTTTTCCAGCATTAATTTATGATTTTTGCCTCTAAAAAAATGGCAGAATGGGACCAGAGTGTGCGTAACATAATCTGCAAGTTATCCTGAGTGAGATCATGAGCCAACTTCCACTCAAAAAGGTTGCCAAATTCTCACAATCTTGCATAATTTTTTTGCCAAAAATAATGGGTTAACAAACCCAAAGAATTCTCTTTAATGACCAAACAAGGAACCAACACTTCTTTTGCCTTCTTGATAGATCCAACATTAAGGTGTCCATCTAGCTTTTGATCCAAAGAAAGGTTCGTGATGGGAAGGTCTTCCATGTCTATGAAACAACTGTTGTTTTATATCATGATGGCCCCCCTAACCCCAAGGTGACTTACCCAAGAAAAAGTTATAAAACAGATTTCCCAGCAATTCCAAAAAGAGTAGGCATCCAAACTCGTGCCTCAGACAGTAGTATGTCTCAAGTTTTCAGCTTGGAGCCAATCAGAGAAGGGAATATCTTCCCCCGGTGGTTGAAAATCATGAAGTCCAGATTGTCTGCTAAAGAAACAAACCTGCACATCATATAGTTCATAAATATCGCCATCAGGAAACTGATAACCAGAGTGCTTAAACAGAGGAATTGTCATTCAAGGATATTGCTAAGACACGATAATCATGCCCATTGACAAGTAGGGAGCAACCAGCATTTAAAAAATAAAAAATAAATATATCTATGGTATTCACTTTGATTTATAAATCACTATAAGAATAAACTTCAAACTGATGATCTAGATTACCCAGATACTTGTGTCAAAATATGCACCATACAGATGAAAATGTACCATTTATTTCATAAAGGTTACAGAACATAGAGCATACTTCATTAGTTGCCTGTCTGCCATAACACACTTACATTTGCACATGCATGTCCTAAACTTTTGTATATGAATCATATGAGCCAGCCCTTATATGAGAGCCTAGACCTCATCAGTCCTTTCCATTGTACTGGCGCCCTAATGTTTGGGTAGGAAAAAATTTTGCTCAATAAGGTCAAACTCCCTACAACCTCCTCCACAGATAAGATTGACTCATAATACTCGAGGGCGATTGTTTATCACTCTTCAACCCACCTAATTATGTTAAGGCATACATGCTTGCACAAAGTGCTCAAACATTGACACATATCTACCACTATGTATTTGCCTGTCATGCCCAGAGTACAAAATAAAGGATATGGTTTATGATATTGAAACTACATTCAAAACTTTTTGTTCAATTCTGGAATATATTTGAGGTGTTTAATAAATGCCCAAACTTTCCTAGTAAACCTGGACATTGTCTTCTTTAAGTGAGGCAGATACAACAGCTAAGGAGATCGCACCAGCACTTCCTGCTAGTCAACAAATACCTGCTAAAAATTTCTTAATTTACCCCAAAAACGGTATCGAGAGTTGACTCTCTTGCAAACTTAAGCCAGATTTCTTTGTGATATCTAATCTCTCATGAGGCATCAAGTTCCGGTGAACACACTCAATCTATTCATCCGAGATCAGTTAGCAAAGGTACAGGTACCAGTTACATGAATATGTTTCACAATGTGCATATGTACGTGTTATGGGGCCCAGGAAGTAAGTCGAAGGTCACCTTGCTATCCTAGTCAATGTCCTATTCAAACAAAAAAAAAAGTATCCTAGTCAATATTAGGAATGAGAATGCAATTTGCAACGCATGATTCACCACTACCCACCTTGTGGTATGATTAGTGTTGACAAACATATCCCTATCTGCATTAAACAATAGGATGAAACACACTCATTTAAATAGCAATATTTTTTCTCGCTTAGATGTACATAACTTTATCTTTCATGATTGGAATATAAGCAGAAGAGTCGATGTAATTTCCTAGTAAGAGACAATCTTTGGTGAGAATGATGCATGGCATTTATGTGCTTTGATAATGGTCATGTATGAAAAGATAATGAGGATATAAAAAGGTACATGGAGTGGGGAAAGAAATGAGATGGGTGACGCCATTCTTGATTTTGCTATGGCTTACGACCTAGCAATAGTAACATCTACTTTAGAAAGCAAAATGGACATTTAATAACTTAATGGAACAAGTAAAGCCAGATAGATTGTTTTCTAGTTAAGAAGACATAACGACCATCATGTAAAGATTGTATCCCAAGAAAGAGTTTGACCATGCAATACAGTCTCATGGTTATGGATGTCTGCATAAAGGGATGGAAAAGGAGTAAAATTAATAGGGGTTCAATAACTAGTTAGTGGAATTTAAAGTGAGAAACAAATAGACTTATCTACGAATAAACCAATAAAAGAAGAAAAATGGAATTCCGAAGACGAAGTTAACATTATATGGAAGGAGATGGTTGATTGTATTAAAAAAGTGGCAAAAGAAATTTTAGGAGATTCTAGAGGGAATAGACAAATAACAAAACTTGGTGGTGGAGTAATGAATTTGAAAAGGCTATTAACGAAAAATGATCATGTCACAAAGCTTGGCAATGGAATAGAAAGTATCAAAATTAGAAGAATATAAAAATGTCAAGAAGAATGCTAAGACAATAATAAGGCTAAGCTTAAGGCATACGATGATCTATACAACAAACTGGGGAAAAGAGAAGGTAAAAAAGATTTCTTCAAACTAGCAAAAATGAGAGAGAAGTATAAGGATCTAGATTATGTTAAATGCATTAAGAATGAGGATCAGATGGTCTTGGTGAAGGATGACAACATCAATGAAAGATGGAGAATTTATTTTAAAAAACTATTAAATGACGACTACTCTGGGAGTACAGCATTAGGAAGAACTTTTGACATAAATGAGATCGGAGGTCATAGATACATTTGTATGATTAGGATATCTGAAGTGTAAGAAGCTTTGAGAAACATCAAGATAGGAAAAGTGGTAAGACCAGATGGTATACCAAAAGAGGTTTGAAAGTGCATGGGATAGATTGACAACTCCTAATTGACCAAGTTGTTGAATAAGATTTTGAGAACAAAGAAAATGCCAGACGAATGGAAAAAAGTATTGTGGTACTTAACTACCTATTTCAAGGGATCAAACTTATGAGCCACACTGTGGAGTTGTGGGAGAGAGTGATTGAGCAACGACTATGACATGAAACGAGTGTATCAGAAACAACTATTGAGGAATTTTATGGCTTAGGAATTTGATTGAGAAGTGGGGGGGAAAGAGAAAAGACCTCCATGTGGTCTTTATTGATTTAAAGAAAGCAAACAATAGGGTATCTAGATAATTAATCTAGTGGGTATTGGAAAAGATTGCAGTCCCTAGAAGATATATTGACATAGTGAGGAATATGTACGAGGGAGTATTAACTAGTATGAGGAGTGAGGATAACTCGTGGAGAGACAAGTGAGTTTTTAGTTACAGTAGGCCGACATCAGAGGTCAGTATTGACCCCATATCTCTTTGCTTTGGTTATGCACAAATTACTACGCATCTACACGATAAGATATTCTGGCACATGTTAGTTAACAATGATATACCTTTGATTGATGAGACCAAATATGGCCGTCAGCTTGAAGTTAGAACTTTGTGGGGGTGTTCACAAAACTAAAGGTTTTAAGCCGAACAAAGACAAAATATATAGATTGCAAGTCTTGTAATAATAGGAGTAAAAATGCAAAATTAGTTAAGATTGATGGCCACAAAGTACCTAAAAGAGATTATTTTCGATACATTCCATCGATAATCCATGAGAATCGAGAGATTGACGAAGATGTCGCGCTTAGAATTAGAACTAGGTGGACAAAGTGGAGATGTGCTTTTGGAGTCCTATGTGATCGTCACATATCATTGAAACTGAAGAAAAAGTTCTATAGTACAACTGTAAGACCAACCATGCTTTATGGGATAGAATGTTGTGCAGTCAAGAAACAACCTATCCATAAAATGAGTGTGGATAAAAAGAAGATATTGAGATGGATGAGTGGCAAGAAAGAAATGATATAATTCAGAATAAGTACATCAGAGGGAACTTAGGGGTAGCCCCAATAGACAATGAGGGAAAGTAGACTTAGGTGGCCCAGTCTTGTGCAACATCGACCTAGATCAACATGGTTAGGAGGGGTGATTTGGCTCAAGTGAGAGCCTTTAAAAGGGCAAGGAAAGGCCCTAATAGACATGGATGGAGTAGTGAGAAGAGATATGGTGACTTATGTTTTGACTGAGGGTAGTCATTAATAGAGTGGAGCGGCGAAACAGTATTCTTGTAGCCGACCCCAAATAGTTGGGATAAGGCTCAGATGATGATAACATATGTATATCATGTCAGCAGCTGGCAAGGATACAGAGAGTATAACATAGGGTGTAATAAGGAAAGAAACCTAGTTAGGAATGCACAAAAGGCAAACGAAATGGAGGAAACAACAAACTCAATCAAGTAAATAAGAAAATTGCTAGGTTAAAGTCTTCTTAGTGGTGAAACCAGAGAAAAAGAAAATGCTCATAACGGTATGGGCAATAGGTGAGAAAGGAATAGATGCCATTAATGTCAAATAGGCAGCAATAATAATTTTTGGGTTGTTGTTGAAGCAGAAAGGATGGCATCCTTTGTGATATCCATGCATGGAAGTTTTTGCTGAAGGGTTATGGGTGGTCTTTATGGCCTTTATTCTCCAACATGCAAATTATGTGCATACATGAAAGCATAGTTAGCAACTCTCCGTTTAAAACATGATTTTTAGAAAAGATCTTCGAGTTCTTGAAATCCGCTAAAAACTTCAAGTTTTCCGAAAGATCTTCAAAAAATCACTTTGTTAATGGAACCGATATAAATTTGTATTTTATCTTTTGTCAAAAAAACTTTTCAAAAACACATCTTCCCTATAATTTTATTTTTTCATTAACTTAATATTGTTAATATAAAGATAAGCGCATTAATAGTGGGAGTAAATTAAGAATCTTGATTTAACTAAAAATATTCACAAATTTCACCAATAAATTCCTTTAAAAAAAGTTACAAATACAAGCTATATATTCCCCAGAAACTAAGATATCAAAACTTTCATATATCTCACAATAATAGGTACAGTTAGAGGAAGTGTAACTCAATGAAAGATCTTTTCTCCTTAAACCCATGGCGTCCTTATAAAGTGCAAGCGAGAGATTCAATGATACTAATGATTTAGGCAGCTAGGAATTCAATATGAGAATCAAATTTGCTTAGGCATTTTGTTGCTTTCTTTATGCATAGAGAAGTTTAATTAATTTCAGTTTTTATTTTTTATTTTTTATTTCATTAGTGTATATACAATATAGTATTTTGGATGGACCAGTATTTTACATATTTAAGTCTTTGTGTTTGAGTTTTAATTAACTGCAATCTTGTACTGAGGGTATTATTGTTTTTGTTTCATTTTATGCTCCCAATAAATCTATAATAGGTTTTGTGTTATGACAACAGAGCATGCATTGTTGTTGGATTTATTGAAAGATCAGGCAATAAATTGTGAAGTATTACTCTAATCATACTAGGTAAGGCTATAAAATTATTGTTCAATGGCTTTAATGTCTCTATACAATAACTGCAAATCATAATCCTATATTATGTCATCTTTACATATCTGATATTTTCACTCTGTTTTTTTAGCTAGTCCGAAATATTCATGATTCTATAGCTTAACCTTATTTTTTGGAGATCCATATTTTTTATCCCATTTTTTCCTCCAACGTTTTGAAATAAAACCGATTTATTACTGATGTTTTGACTCGTCGATATATTATTATTCCCCAACTTGCTAACTATGCATGAAAGACCTCATGAGGCTGCCAAGTAGGAAGAGAAGTTACTGTAAGAGGTCCTTCTCAAACAAGGAACACAAACAAGATGGCTGCATGCATGGTAGGCCATAGGCTCTAAAATCCTTAAGTGAAGCCTATGTTGAAAAATTCAGCTGCACAGCCTCATCACCCCGCCCTGGGGCCATACGGCCTAGGGCGTGGTGGCAGCCTACGGGGGGCGACTTGCCCAACCGCCTAGGTGGGCGCCCAAGTCCCTACCACCTAGGCGCCTGCCCTAGGCCCTTTTAGCAAGGCACCGAGAGCAGAAATTGCCCTCGCCAAAAGGCCATTTAAGGAAATAGGTTATGAGGGGGATTTTGGCCCCCCAAAGCCTTAGAAAGTGAGACTTCCATCCCAAAACCCAATTTTCTTTTTTGCTTGGATCTATATTTTTTTTTTAAAATCAATTTCGAGTTTTTTATTTCTTGTGAAATCGAAAGACATCCGGCTTGGATTTTTTTGGAGACAAAAGAAGTTGCAAAAGAGAGGTTTTGGCATCCGAAAGTGAGCGATTGAAGCCTACTTCGATTGGGTTTGGAAAGGTCAGTAGATTTAATTGTATGGTTAGAGTTTCATATTTTTTGTGAGTATTGTATCATGTTATGTTATTTTAGGCAATTTTCTTGTGTTTATATTTGAAGTTTGGCTTGAGTTGAGGGTTAGCTTGCTATTTTTGTGACTATAACATATTTTTGGGTATGTTTGGCTATGTTTCTACTCATTCATGCAAAGTCAAATATTTATAATACATTTTATGGTTATGTTTGGCTATGTTTCTGGTTTTTAATGCAATATTGAAAATTTATAGTATAATTTTATCTATGTTTGGATTCATTGTATGATGCAAATTTCTATATAACATATTTTTGTCTATATTTTTGGCTATGTTTGGCTAAGTTTATAATTTATAGTGCAAAATCGAATATTTGTAATATATGTTTGGCTATTTTTTGTTTCTATTTATAATTTATAATACAAATTTGAAAATATTACTCTATGCTCTCCTATGCTTGGCTATTTTTTCAATTTGACAATATTATACAATGTTTGGCAATGTTTCTATTTGTTACATTTAGCTAAACTGAAATTCATAATTCATAATATATTCTTCGGCTAAGTTTGAATTGGTTTGTAAATTATAATACAAATTTGGTAAATATGATCTTATTTTGTGACCATATTGAGTTTTTCTATACTTTCAGGTTACCTTGAGTGTTAACTCTTGAGTTGTCACATACTCAGATATTCCCAATGTAATCTTTTGGTTCTACTAGTAAACAAATTGATCCGAGGTAGAAGCATGGGACATGCCCAAATCCATTGGACAAACATAAGATCTCATGCAATTATTGTAAGAGATTCTATTCATGATGAACTAATAGATTCAAGAATCATTTGGCAGGGATAAAATGGGATGTTGCAAGTTGCACTAAAGTCTCAGTGGAAGTAAGGAATGAAATGTTAGGCTTCTTGAAGGGTTCAAGAAAAAGAAAGAAGAGGATAAAAAAAAAACTAGATGATATTAGGAGATCAATCATTAGATATTTGGAATCAAAGAGAAGAGGAAGAGAGTATGAAAGTAGGGTTAGGCCAATGATGGAAGTCGAAATGTAGGGCTTGTGGATTCTTACTTTGCCCCCCAATCCTATTGTTGCGGCTCGAGGAAAGGGCCAAACTACAATTCACAGCCAACTAAAAAAGGATCAAAAAGAAAGAGTAGATCAGTATGTGGCTAGGTATATTTTTTCAAGCAGGCATCCATTTGAATGCCACTACCTTGACGAGCTTCCAAGCCATGATGGAAGCAGTGGACCAATTTGGGCCTGGATATATCGTTCCTACCTATACGAGGTCAAGGGGCTTCTACTTAAAAAGGAGGTAGAACTGACCAATGAGCATTCCAAAACTCGTAAGGATGTATGGTATCAGTTTGGGGTTACCATAATTACTGATGGATGGTCTGACTAGAGGTCTAAGAGCGTAATGAATTTGATGGTAAATTGTCCATTGGGGAAAATGTTTTTGTGCTCAATTGATACATCTGGTAAAGAACATGATGCTTCATTCATTTTTGGGGTTGGTTGAGAAATGCATAGAGGAGGTGGGGGAGCATCATGTAGTTCAGGTTATAGTTGTTGGAAATGCCTGTGATTCTGAATCGTTTCAGGAATCGGAATCACGTGTATCAAATATTTCCTAATCTTGGAATCGTTGTCCGTACGATTCGGAATTACAAATCTTGATTCACACTATATTGGAATCGCAATCCAATAAAATAGGAATCGTGTTTCCTACTTGTAAGAATTGATGTCCCTTCATGTTAGAATCGAGTTTCATACCTATATGGAATTGCACCTAACCCCACATAGTTCAATGGATTCTGGAATCGTGATCCGATGAGATTGAAATCGTGATTCCTAAAATATAGAATCCTAATTCCTAAAATTCTGGAATAGTTGTCCCCATCAACTTGGAATCAAGATTCTCACCATTCAGGAATCGAGTTTCTCCCAATACTGGAATTGCGCACCAATCCCCTCTTGTATACAAGAGAAGTATTCAAAGGATATTTAAATTTTATCATTATTACAAGATTGAATTTTGGTCTGTATATATTTAGTTCAATTACCAATGTTAAGCTTTATAATATCTTTGTCAACAATTTCATACAATGGACTCAGTCTACTAACAACCCTTTCTATAAGACCTGGAGCTGGTCTACGGCATACAACTAGTGACAACAAGGGCGAGCTCCCTCTATCTCCTTTCCTTGAATTATAAAATAAGTAGATGACATAGAAATTCTTCTTTCTTAAATTTAGTTTTGACTTTTGAAAATTGAGTTATTCAATTTTAAGTTAAATTCTGCTATTTAATAATTAATTTAGCCTAAAACACTAGGGCACTTTGCACATATGCTTATCCTATTATTCTACTTGAAGAAAAGCAGTAGTACATATCATGCTACCCATCATATATTAAACAATATCACATTAGTACCCCAATCATTTACCAAAAATTATTAAATTTGAAGTAACAAATTTTTTTAATAATATTTATTCTTGGTAAGAGTTGTTAAATACAAGGATAAAAATATGAAAACAATAAAAAAATAAAAACAAAATCAAATATTCCCCATAGTTAAAACTTTTGGAATCAACATTTGGCATGTGTAAAATCGCATTGTTGTGTAGTTAAGAATCACGATGTGTGTGATATAGAATCTTAATTCCAAGCAACATGGATTCGGAATTCCTAAAAATTAAGAATCAACGTTTCGCACAAGCAAAATCGCATTGTTGTGTAGCTATGAATCACGAAGTCTGCGACATGGAATCCTGATACCAGGCTCTAGGAACCGAGATTCATAAACTAAATTGAATCATGTTTCGAGAAACTTGGAAACATGATTCCTTTTCTTTTAGAATCAAGTTTCGTTCTGGGAAACACGGAATCGATATTCAAAAACAGAATCGCTATCCCAGTGGGCGATTCGGGTAACTATAGTTCAAGTGGTCACCAACATGGCTGGCCCTAACATGGCAGCTGATAGGGAGAATGAAAAAAATGAAGCCTCGCATATTTTGCACACCATGCATGGCACAATGCATTGACCGCATGCTCGACCCCATTGATAAGAAAGCAGTGGTGACATCAATTAAGAGGAATGTCAACATAGTCGCAGGTTTCATCTACAACCACATATGTGTCTTGGCTTTAACGAGGAACATTTGTATGGTGAGACTAGGGTTGACTAGATTTGCCACCTCTTATTTATGCTTGAAGTCATTTTAGAGCGAAAAAGACAATTTAAGAAAGTATTAAAACTCGGTATTCGTAAACCATCCGTTGCAAGTACTTAGCATTTGACCCATGGTTGGTCCACCATGCATCTACATCACATTATTACATTTTACAAGAAATAAAGAAATAACGAATAAAATAAAGTCGTCTTAAACGCTCAACAAAGAAGATAAATTTAGCTTACACGCCTTGAGAGTTTTCCTTTGCCTTGTAGCAAGTTCAATGGCAAGTTACCCCATTGTCATTCTATACTTCTCTAGATCTATGGACACTTGGTCTTGCTCTTATACAGTGGCGATGAGTCTGACCATGCATGTATTGATTGCGTCCATTAAAGAACCCTAGTCTCAACATGTGGATTGTCATAAAAATAAGCAAGGTTCAAATGGTAGCCTGTCAAGTCGAGGGGCCTCTCAAGCTTCTAAAATAGGCTCATAGGAATTTTCATTGTGATCAAAGTTTTGCCTAATCTCCTCATTGGCAACTTCCATAGTTATGTACATATGACCCATAGGTGGCTCCTTCTCGCATCCACTAGGCCCATAACATTAACAAGTGGTAAGGCTATATGGACCAACCACCTTTCTTCCGAAAGGTTCTTGATATGATAATATCAACAACCTTTCTCCCCTTTGGATGACTAGACCACTTCATTTGGTTCCAGTTATTAGAAACAAACATTTTTCTTAAATTATCTTTTTTGTTCTAAAGAGACTTCAAGCACAAATAAGAGGTAAAACTTAGTCTCACCAACTCATTCTTACAAAAGTTCCTTATCAAAACCAAGACAAGTGTGGTTGTAAATGAAAGCTATGACTATCTTAGCATTCCCCATAGTTAATGCCACCATTGCTTTCCTATCAGGTGGTAGAACCTGGGCGCCCGCCTAGGCAACTGCCACGCCCTAGACCGTATAGCCCTAAGGTGGGGCGATGAGGCCTTCCAGTAGACCATGCGGCCCACCCAGGGGGCTGGGCAGCCGACTTTTTGAACATAGCTAACATCAATCCTTAAGTATAATTTTAATAGAGTCCTAATATTCTGGTTTGATTCAAGTATGTTTATTAAATCAATTTTTTTTAAGAAAATTAAATCAAATTTACTTTAAGGCAATTATATTAAACATAATTTCCATAGGACCTATATGGTATTCTTCTAGGAGTGTGCTCAACGCAAGGTGGTCAAGGTGCAGGGCACCACATTGCGACATCGTGAGCTCCATCCCTACTGCAGTTAGGGGATCCTTTCCCTGCTCTATATATATATATATATATATATATATATATATAT
>NW_006495933.1:250586-292788 GCF_000471905.2 Amborella trichopoda | reverse complement strand
AGATCAATTCGATTAATAAAAAAATAAAAATTGAAACAATATCAGACAACTGTGACTATGTGATGAAGTTTAGATGGTGATGAAGATAGGCAAAATCATGGTTCATTTTCGCCTATGAACGTTTTCTAGTATCTTATATATATATATATATATATATTTGGCCTAAGATCTACCCTATGTATTTTTATCTGAAATAAGTCAAAATTACAGAGTTTGCAGCTACTATTTGTTGCAGAATAGTAACATAATATAAAAATGCAAAAATAATAATAAAAACAGGAAGCAAAGAAATATCAAATATAATCCATGAAGTATGAGTGTATTCTCTGATTTTGAATGTAAATACGAATTTAAATAGCATAACTACTTACTGATTACATATACAAAGACTTACAAACTTTCTCCATTCTTGAGGATAATAAGAAGGTAAAGCAGAGAGATGATAATCACACATATGAAACTAAAAAGTGTTAAATGGACGTTACCGACTTTATACAAAGTGATTGGATGCGGTAAAAGATCCTATTGTCTACAGAAAAGAGAGAAAGCAAAGATACAGAGAGAAGAGAAGTAAGCTGAGAGAAAAGAAGTATGAGACTATTGAGAGCTTGAGAACTTCGGCTGCTGCTGTGTCTAATCCTTGATAAGTTCTGCTCTTCTTCATTGGGTTGATTGGGTATTTATAGGGCAAAGCCTCCTGAAATGAGTGGTCCAGGATGAAGCGTTGTTGACGAAAGAATCTTCGGATTGGCCGGGGAGAGCTTGTGGTTGAAATTGGCTATCGTGATGATAAAGGATCGACGAAGGATACGTGGCATCATGCGAGGAATAAAGGGATAAGGGTGTTGTACGACGAAGGAGACGTGGCAAGCTGCCAGGAGTAAAGGAGGTCGATGACGTGATGGGGAATCTTGAATAGTTGGCTTACGTGTGATCGACAATGGTTGTGCTTCGTTTGTGTGAGTGATGAAAGAGGAGGAACGGTTGATGAGAGCTGATGTGACTCCAAATTGGTCACATCGTTCGACGAGCATATTACTGTTGAGTCTTCTTGTCGTCTTCTGTTGAAGGGAATATTTAGCATATTGTCGTTTTCTGTCGAGCTTGTTGGAGGATTTTATCGTCTTCTATCGAGCATCTTTCTTTTTCTGATGGGGTCATATCAGTAGCTAATAAAAGAGAGGAAGGGAATATTTTGTCGGATTTTTTGACTGATGGGGTCATATCAGTAGAGAAGAAGAGAATCTTTTGGCGGATTTGTGGACTGTATTCGGGCTAAGTTTTCGGGCTGAGTTATTCTGCGGGCCTTTGGCTGAAGTCATCCAATAAGGGATTTCCTGATTGGACAGTTTCTTCTGATGTTGCCGGTGTAATAGTATCAGAAGCAAATACATGAAGAAGTGTTTGCTCTATTTCTTCAAAAGTAGCACTGGGATGTGTCTGTTTCAATTTCTTGAGATAGGCTGAGAACGTAGGTAGACTGACTGTATTATTTGATGGTGGATTGAGGATATTGGTTTGCTGAGGTATTCTTTTCAGAGGTAAGGTGGCAGGATTGGTATTGAAAATATCCCACCATTTGGTTTTAAGGGTTTTTCCTAGCTTGGGAATATACTCATAGTTATTAGTATTATTTTCGGAAATAGAGTATTCCCACTTTAAAATCCAGGGTATTTGGTAGATTGCCATGAAGTAAAGATGGTAATCATCTTGGTCTGTGCAAGTATTATAATGTGCAAATTTTGTCTGTAAATTCTGGAAAGTATCAGGCAGTATTTGAGTCTGAGATCCCCATACTAAGAACCAATGACGAAACCAGCTAGGGAATCTTTTGAGGACAGAGAGTTTGAATTGGAGGTACCAGGAATGAGTATTATTCGGATTTTGATAGGAGAATACCTTATGCCATGCATCAATGTACTCAGAATATTTACAATATTTATATTGGAATTTTTGATTCAATAATTGTTTTTCTGAAGGGGATTACATCCCCAATCCTCATAAGAAAGCAATTTTTTGATTTGAAATTTAGAGTAAGCATATAATTTAGTCGTACCTTGGTAAAAATGAACAATAGAGACTGAACCGGTTTCCATGAGAATGGCTTCATACCATTCACGGGTTTTGATGCCATAGGATAGATTCAAGTGATTTACAAGATAAAGGGGAGCTATTTTATTTGGGTCGAGTTGTGCATGAGCATCAGAAATGGTTATATTTGGTAGAAAAGCAGTGCCTATGTAAACTGATTTGGCAGAGGTTAAGGTTTGTTTATGTGGGTATGTTGCCGGGGAAAACACCGGACTTGGTGTAGATATTGGACTTTGTGGAGGAGTCTGTATTAAATATTCAGGTACATTTGAGGACCGAAGAGGTGACATGGGTGTCAGACTGAGAGAGGAATGGATGGGCATAAGAGGCCCATACCTGTTGCTTGGGACTAAATCCATTGGTTGTTTTCCTTTGGTATTTGAAGACTGAGGATTATTCATATTGATATGCTTATTGATATTCTTATTAGCAAGAAAGAGTTGCAAACCGTAGGATGAGATTGTATCGTCCTTAAGTTGTGGTATATGGTCCCCCCTGCAAAAATTTACGGGTCAAAAAGTCAAGCAAAGAATTAGAAGAACCGTGAAGATGTTCAATAGAAAAATCAAAAGCAGATAGAATGGCCTGCCATCGGGCAAAGATTTGCTTTGAAACAAGATTTTGGACATCCTTTTGCAGAATGTCTTTGGCAGCCTTACAATCAGTGCGAATTAGAAAATGTTGATTGAGAATATCAGTCTGGAATTTACAGACACAATGAATAATCGCAAGTAATTCTTTTTTCACAATAGAGTAATTCTTTTGGGTAGGATTCCAAGCTTTGGAAGTAAAACGTATTAGTTGTTCTTTAGAATCAATTGATTGTTTTAATATGCCTCCTAGTCCTATTTCAAAAGCATCGCATTCAATAATTTTAAAAGCTGTTGGATCAGATAAAGCTAAACATGGAAGTTCTTTGGCTTTGAGTTCAAGTCTCTGTACAGCCAAAGTATGAATATTTGTCCAGGGTGGAGGATTCTTTTTTAATCGATCATACAAAGGTTTAGCATCTAGAGCTAGATTTTTGTAAAAATCACTTATATAATTTAAACATCCTAAAAATCGTTGTAATTCAGTTTTATTTAAGATTTTATCAGGAAATTTATCAGCAAAAAGAATGGATCTATCAATTGGACTGATTGTTCCTTGATTGATATTATGTTCTAGAAATCTTATTTTTGTTTGGAACAGATTTATTTTTTTAGCAGAAACAACTAACCCAGCTGTTTTTACTGTGTGAATAAAAGTATAAAGATGCTTGAAATGCTGTTCAAGTGATTCAGAAAAGACTAGAACATCATCAATATAAACGATCATAAATTTATAAAAGGGATTAAAGATATCGTTCATTATTTTTTGAAATTCAGATGGAGCGTTTTTAAGACCGAAAGGCATAACATTCCATCATATTGTCCAAAAGGGACATTGAAGGCTATTTTATATTTATCTTCTTCTTTTATTTGGATTTGCCAAAAACCTGATTTTAAATCGAATTTGGAGAAGATTACAGCATGTAAAAGTCTATCAAGTAAATCTTTTTTATTTGGAATAGGATATCTAATCCATTGTAAGACTTTATTAAGAGGTTTATAATTAATGACTAGTCGTGGAACTCCTCTTTCCTGTTCAGCATTTTTATTGACATAAAAAGCAGAGCAACTCCAGGGAGATGAACTAGGACGTATAAGCTTCTTTTGGAGTAAATCTTTTATTTCCAGCTGACATGTTTGTAACAATTCTGTATTCATCTGAATTGGTCTAGCTTTTGTTGGTATCTTTGTTTCACTAAAACTTGGTTCATATGGTAATCCAACAATATGTTGTTTCCTATGCCAAAAAGCATTTGGTAAGTCATTGCATATTTCCTTTTCAATAAAACTTTTGAGATGTTGTATTTTTGTATTATCTCAGGAGTTTGGAGATTTTCACTGATAAGTTTATGTTTGATTTCAAGTTGTAAAGATCCTAAGAAATTTTCTTTGTATTTCATATTTTGTTTAACAGTATTAATTTCTTTAATTTTTGGTTTATCAAGGAATTCAAATCTAATAGGAGTACCATGAATATTTGTTTCAATACCTGTATGCGAAATTGTGACTGGATATAACAAAGTAAGAAAAGGTACGCCAAGGATTACAGCTTGACTGAGTCCTTTGACCATTATGAATGGAGTAGGAAAACAATGTCCTTCCGTACAAATTTTGGCATTGGATAATTTGTATTTGATAAATAGTCTACTACCATCAGCCGTATTAAGGATTTGAGTGGTCTTATCAAAATATTTTGTAGGGACTAATCCTTCATTGAAGCAATTTAGATCAGCACCTGAATCTACTAATGCTAGGGATTGGAATTCATATTCATCATTTATTACTATAGTTATTAATACAAACCTTTTTTGTGTTATTACTCTGTTTAGAACATTTACTGAATGTCTATTCGATGATTCGCCTTGATCCATTTGGTCTAAATAATCATTGGGATGATATGATTTGAGTAAATGAATGAATTCTACTATGTCTTCTTCAGTATGTATTTCTGAAGTCTTATCATGAAGTTCCAGTATTTGAATCCTTGTTTTTAATTGTGCTAATTCTACTTTTACTGTATTGACTTCAGCTTTGAAGTCAGTAATAGTAGGATACTTTGGGTGGCTTCATGCTGACTGATTCGTTTCATGATGTCAGAAAAATTGTAATTATCAGGAGGTTTAATTAATGGTATATGTTTTGTTTTTGTTTTAGTTAAATTGATAAACTGAGTAATTATTTCTCTTTTTTCATTAGGATCAGGTATTTTCTCTATTAAATCTAAGATAAGATTGTCTTCTTTTGTTAATGTATGAATATCAGAAGATGTCATAGGACATTGACATATTTCATTTTCTGTATCCGAACTATCAAACCAATAAAATTCATCATTATGTATTGTTCCTATAAAAGAAGTATCACTACTGGAAGAAGTAGTGTCTGAATCTGAACTATCGGACGAATCATATAATTGAATAATATCATAGATTTTATTTCTGATGGATTCATCTAATGTAATAGAGTCTAATTTTTGCTTAACCTTGCATTGACTTTTATAATGACCTACTTTGCCGCATTTATAACAAACAAGTAATTTTTTTTTGTTTTGGGATGATTTAGAAGCAAAACGTTTTGTGAATTTCTTATATTTTTTCTGTTTTGTTGGAAAAGACTTATATGTTTTGTCTGGTTTATTTTGATGTTTTTTCTTTTTATATACTTTATGGATTTTAGGTGGTTTTGTTTTGTCTATATGACCTTGGTCCATATGATAGCCAAATTGTTGACAGAAATCTCCTAATTCTTTTTACCACTTAAATTCTGTTTATCAAGTTGTTTTTTGAGTTTCAGATCTGTACATAGGGCTAAGCCTTCAGCACAGATTTCTGAAGATAATTCCCCTAGTGTATATTGAAAATAATTTATTACACCATTATTCTTATTTTTTAGACGTTCTTTGACCTTTTCAGCAAATAGGTAAGGGAGTCCGGCTACAAACTTTTCTTTCCAGTGGTCAAGATGACTATCTTCTCGAATAAGTAGTCGAGAGAAAAAGACGTATTTATACCATTTATAGTGTGATAGTGTAGGACATCATAGATTAGATAAAAGATCAGCAGTTCTTGCTGCAAGTATCGAAGTATTTCCTATAAAATTAAGGGCAATAGTATAAATTAGGGAATTGACAGCATCACTTTCAGAATATACCATATCCTGGTTGTGTTCATTTTTTGCTGTCCATTGTCGAGTATTAGTTAATATTTGTTGTTTGGTTTGTTCATTAAGATAGGAATCCCACCATCCTCTTAGCCATCCGGTGAATCCTGAGACTATAGCTTTTGCTATTTCTTGGTCATGACTACCAGTCATTTTACATGCCGAAGCATACATAGTCATGTGTTTCATTGTATCTAGTATTCGGTGATCGGAGATTCCATCAATATTCCAATCGATAATTGTTCGACCTGTATATGTAGAAGTATGACTTGTTAGGTCTTCTTCTAACTGGATATCAACTGGGGTTGGTCTTTTATAATATGGTCGGGCATTTATTGGTTGCCAGTTTTTACTATAATTGATACGATTTATACTATCAGGAGTAAGTTGTATTTCAAAAAATGCTGTTTGCATATTTTGTATTGTATTGGCAATTGGTTTGACAGCTATTTGTATTAATCCTATATGTAAATATTTATAATTTTTGTTTTTATGAACTTGTAATATCTTTTGAGATAATAATTGAAAATCTTCTTGGTTACTAGTGACAGAGAGAGTTTCTTCTACTGTTTTTATAGCATATCCGATTTTGAGGTCGAATGTGCCTTTTTTGTAAATATCTGATATTGGAACCTTAAGTATGTTCCAATTTTGTATTTGGTTTTCAATATCATTAATAATAATTTCCTCTTTGTTTTTTATCCTTAGAGTTCTATTAATTGTACTAGTTGTTTTATCTGTTAGATTCTTCATAAATTTCTCCATTACTAGATTGGGGTTTGAGATTATCAGGACTACCTCTCATGTCTTCTAGACCTCAGCGGCTCTCCTGGCCTAAACGGTCAACTGACTGGGTGTCTAACCTCACTTCCCAACTTTGCTAATGGATTAATTTATTAAGTTTCTTAAGATAATACAACTGGCAATAACTTTTAGATCTCTAGAACAGGGTTGGCTCTGATACCATTTTTACGTATTTCAGATAAAAATACATAGGGTAGATCTTATGAATATCAGAAGATGTCATAGGACATTGACATATTTCATTTTCTGAATCCGAACTATCAGACCAATAAAATTCATCATTAAGTATTGTTCCTATAAAAGAAGTATCACTACTGGAAGAAGTAGTGTCTGAATCTAAACTATCGGACGAATCATATAATTGAATAATATCTTAGATTTAATAGAGAAAATACCTGATCCTAATGAAAAAAGAGAAATAATTACTCAGTTTATCAGTTTAACTAAAACAAAAACAAAACATATACCATTAATTAAACCTCCTGATAATTACAATTTTTCTGACATCATGAAACGAATCAGTCAGCATGAAGCCACCCAAAAGGAACCTACTATTGCTGACCTTAAAGCTCAAGTCCATACAGTAAAAGTAGAATTAGCCCAATTAAAAACAAGGATTCAAATACTTGAACTTCATGATAAGACTTCAGAAATACATACTGAAGAAGACATAGTAGAATTCAATCATTTACTCAAATCATATCATCCCAATGATTATTTAGACCAAATGGATCAAGGCGAATCATCGAATAGACATTCAGTAAATGTTCTAAACAGAGTAATAACACAAAAAAGGTTTGTATTAATAACTATAGTAATAAATGATGAATATGAATTCCAATCCCTAGCATTAGTAGATTCAGGTGCTGATCTAAATTGCCTCAATGAAGGATTAGTCCCTACAAAATATTTTGATAAGACCACTCAAATCCTTAATACGGCTGATGGTAGTAGACTATTTATCAAATACAGATTATCCAATGCCAAAATTTGTAAGGAAGGACATTGTTTTCCTACTCCATTCATAATGGTCAAAGGACTCAGTCAAGCTGTAATCCTTGGCGTACCTTTTCTTACTTTATTATATCCAGTCACAATTTCGCATACAGGTATTGAAACAAATACTCATGGTACTCCTATTAGATTTGAATTCCTTGATAAACCAAAAATTAAAGAAATTAATACTGTTAAACAAAATATGAAATACAAAGAAAATTTCTTAGGATCTTTACAACTTGAAATCAAACATAAACTTATCGGTGAAAATCTCCAAACTCTTGAGATAATATAAAAAATATAACATCTCAAAAGTTTTATTTAAAAGAAAATATGCAATGACTTACCAAATGCTTTTTGGCATAGGAAACAACATATTGTTGGATTACCATATGAACCAAGTTTTAGTGAAACAAAGATATCAACAAAAGCTAGACCAATTCAGATGAATACAGAATTGTTACAAACATGTCAGCTGGAAATAAAAGATTTACTCCAAAAGAAGCTTATACGTCCTAGTTCATCTCCCTGGAGTTGCTCTGCTTTTTATGTCAATAAAAATGCTGAACAGGAAAGAGGAGTGCCACGACTAGTCATTAATTATAAACCTCTTAATAAAGTCTTACAATGGATTAGATATCCTATTCCAAATAAAAAAAGATTTACTTGATAGACTTTTACATGCTGTAATCTTCTCCAAATTCGATTTAAAATCAGGTTTTTGGCAAATCCAAATAAAAGAAGAAGATAAATATAAAATAGCCTTCAATGTCCCTTTTGGACAATATGAATGGAATGTTATGCCTTTCGGTCTTAAAAACGCTCCATCTGAATTTTAAAAAATAATGAACGATATCTTTAATCCCTTTTATAAATTTATGATCGTTTATATTGATGATGTTCTAGTCTTTTCTGAATCACTTGAACAGCATTTCAAGCATCTTTATAATTTTATTCACACAGTAAAAACAGCTGGGTTAGTTGTTTCTGCTAAAAAAATAAATCTGTTCCAAACAAAAATAAGATTTCTAGAACATAATATCAATCAAGGAACAATCAGTCCAATTGATAGATCCATTCTTTTTGCTGATAAATTTCCTGATAAAATCTTAGATAAAACTGAATTACAACGATTTTTAGGATGTCTAAATTATATAAGTGATTTTTACCAAAATCTAGCTCTAGATGCTAAACCTTTGTATGATCGATTAAAAAAGAATCCTCCACCCTGGACAAATATTCATACTTTGGCTGTACAGAGACTTGAACTCAAAGCCAAAGAACTTCCATGTTTAGCTTTATCTGATCCAACAGCTTTTAAAATTATTGAATGCGATGCTTCTGAAATAGAACTAGGAGGCATATTAAAACAATCAATTGATTATAAAGAACAACTAATACGTTTTACTTCCAAAGCTTGGAATCCTACCCAAAAGAATTACTCTACTGTGAAAAAAGAATTACTTGCGATTATTCATTGTGTCTGTAAATTCCAGACTGATATTCTCAATCAACATTTTCTAATTCGCACTGATTGTAAGGCTGCCAAAGACATTCTGCAAAAGGATGTTCAAAATCTTGTTTCAAAGCAAATATTTGCCCAATGGCAGGCCATTCTATCTGCTTTTGATTTTTCTATTGAACATCTTCACGGTTCTTCTAATTCTTTGCCTAACTTTTTGACCCGTGAATTTTTGCAGGGGGGACCACATACCACAACTTAAGGACGATACAATCTCATCCTACGGTTTTTTCTCTTACGGTTTGCAACTCTTTCTTGCTAGTAAGAATATCAATAAGCATATCAATATGAATAATCCTCAGTCTTCAAATACCAAAGGAAAACAACCAATGGATTTAGTCCCAAGCAACAGGTATGGGCCTCTTATGCCCATCCATTCCTCTCTCAGTCTGACACCCATGTCACCTCTTCGGTCCTCAAATGTACCTGAATATTTAATACAGACTCCTCCACAAAGTCCAATATCTACACCAAGTCCGGCGTTTTCCCCGGCAACATACCCACATAAACAAACCTCAACCTCTGCCAAATCAGTTTACATAGACACTGCTTTTCTACCGGATATAACCATTTCTGATGCTCATGCACAACCCGACCCAAATAAAATAGCTCCCCTTTATCTTGTAAATCACTTGAATCCATCCTATGGCATCAAAACCCGTGAATGGTATGAAGCCATTCTCATGGAAACCGGTTCAGTCTCTATTATTCATTTTTACCAAGGTACGACTAAATTATATGCTTACTTTAAATTTCATATCAAAAAATTGCTTTCTTATGAGGATTGGGGATGTAATCCCCTTCAGGGAAAAAAATTATTGAATCCGGAATTCCAATATAAATATTATAAATATTCTGAGTACATTGATGCATGGCATAAGGTATTCTCCTATTAAAATCCGAATAATACTCATTCCTGGTACCTCCAATTCAAACTCCCTGTCCTCGAAAGATTCCCTAGCTGGTTTCGTCATTGGTTCTTAGTATGGGGATCTCAGACTCAAATACTGCCTGATACTTTCCAGAATTTACAGACAAAATTTACACATTATAATACTTGCACAGACCAAGATGATTACCATCTTTACTTCATGGCAATCTACCAAATACCCTGGATTTTAAAGTGGGAATACTCTATTTTCGAAAATAATACTAATAACTATGAGTATATTCCCAAGCTAGGAAAAACCCTTAAAACCAAATGGTGGGATATTTTCAGTACCAATCCTGCCACCTTACCTCTGAAAAGAATACCTCAGCAAACCAATATCCTCAATCCACCATCAAATAATACAGTCAGTCTACCTACGTTCTCAGCCTATCTCAAGAAATTGAAACAGACACATCCCAATGCTACTTTCGAAGAAATAGAGCAAACACTTCTTCATGTATTTGCTCCTGATACTATTGCACCGGCAACATCAGAAGAAACTGTCCAATCAGGAAATCCCTTATTGGATGACTTCAGCCAAAGGCCCACAGAATAACTCAGCCCGAAAACTTAGCCCGATCACAGTCCACAAATCCGCCAAAAGATTCTCTTCTTCTCTACTGATATGACCCCATCAGTCAAAAAATCCGACAAAATATTCCCTTCCTCTCTTTTATTAGCTACTGATATGACCCCATCAGAAAAAGAAAGATGCTCGATAGAAGACGATAAAATCCTCCAACAAGCTCGACAGAAAACGACAATATGCTAAATATTCCCTTCAACAGAAGATGACAAGAAGACTCAACAGTAATATGCTAGTCGAACGATGTGACCAATTTGGAGTCACATCAGCTCTCATCAACCGTTCCTCCTCCTTCATCACTCGCACAAACGAAGCACAACCATCGTCGATCACACGTATTCCAACTATTCAAGATTCCCCATCACGTCATCGACCTCCTTTACTCTTGGTAGCTTGCCACGTCTCCTTCGTCGTACAACACCCTTATCCCTTTATTCCTCGCATGATGCCACGTATCCTTCGTCGATCCTTTATCATCACGATAGCCAATTTCAACCACAAGCTCTCCCCGGCCAATCCGAAGATTTCTTCGTCAACAAGGCTTCATCCTGGACCACTCATTTCAGGAGGCTTTGCCCTATAAATACCCAAGTAACCCAATGAAGAAGGGCAGAACGTATCAAGGATTAGACACGGCAGCAGCCGAAGTTCTCAAGCTCTCAATAGTTTCATACTTCTTTTCTCTCAGCTTACTTCTCTTCTCTCTGTATCTTTGCTTTCTCTCTTTTCTGTAGACAATAGGATCTTTTACCACATCCAATCACTTTGTATAAAGTCGGTAACGTCCATTTAACACTTTTTAGTTTCATATGTGTGATTGTCATCTCTCTGCTTTACCTTCTTATTATCCTCAAGAATGGAGGAAGTTTGCAAGTCTTTGTATATGTAATCAGTAAGTAGTTATGCAATTTAAATTCGTATTTACATTCAAAATCAGAGAATACACTCATACTTCGTGGATTATATTTGATATTTCTTTGCTTCCTGTTTTTATTATTATTTTTACGTTTTTATATTATGTTACTATTCTGCAACAAATAGTAGCTGCAAACTCTGTAATTTTTACTTATTTCAGATAAAATACATAGGGTAGATCTTAGGCCATATAATATATATATATATATATATGGGATATTTTAAAGTTCACAACTCTTCAAATTACAAAGGTTCAAGACAGAGAGAGTTGTGAAGGGTGGATTTATTAATTTTGTTGTTTATTTTTTTAAAAGAGTTGCTTTTGTAGGGCAAATTTATAAATATTAATACAAGACAAAGGGTATTTTTTTCATCTCCATAAAGGGTAAAGTTGGAATTTTAACTAAATGATAATGTCATTATACAAATAAAGTTTCAGGATACTAACTTCCAAAATACCATTGTAGTTATGTAAAAATTTCAAATTTGCCCTTGCTTTATGGTAAAGTTACCTATTTAAAGAAATTTTTAATAAAAATATAATGATTGTTTTGATAAATACACCTATCACAACCCCTTCTAACTTGAACCTTTATATTTTGAGGGGTTCTATAATAGCGAGAGACTGTATCGTATCTTTATAGTCGTGATTGTTGTTAGGTAGAAAGCATAGCAGGTCGTCCTCCTGTAGAAGTGAGGGGCATCAATCAACCGCCCTACCGCATCCTTCAGGGCCCCAGGTTCGGCATATGAGAATTCATCCCTAAGGGAAGGCGGGGCAAGGAATGCAACTAAAGGGGTAGATCCGAGGAGGGAGGGAAATATGGCATTCCTGACTTTTAGAAAGAGCTGCTAAATCAAGTTCCCGTTTAGGCGAACGAAGTATGACCGCTTTACTAGTTGGCGGGTTGGGCTCTACCTTCCTTGTAGTGAGTTTCCTAAGAAAGATGTAGTATCAGCAGAGAATTTCCTTTTGTCCGGAGCTTGAAAGTAGTAAGAGCAGTAGGGCCCGGAGGAGAGGTGGCAATGTGCTCTTGCCTTACTTATCTTAATGGGAGGTGCGATGCTAGGAATTTAGCTTTCAAGCTTTGCTTTTGGTTTCCTTTACCTGTTTGATTGAAAGCCTGTAGCGCTTGGAGCACTCGATTGAACTCACACAGAGAGTTATCTTAACTCTAGACAAACCCTATATATACTACAAAATCTTAGGCAAAAATGAATAGTGATTTCGTCTACTCTCATCACTGTCCAAAGTTCATCGCCCGGTCACGATTGTCTGGTAGTGTTTTATTTTTTATTTTCTTCCACAAATCAGAATGACCTAAAATTTGGAACGTGTATTCATAAAAAATAGGCAAATCTAGGAAAAATATCAAAAAAATATTTTAAATGAAAACAATTGACCAAAATACTCCCAAAAAGTTTTGGGGGTATCTTGGTCAATTTTGTTTTCGTGAATTATTTTTTCTATATTTTTATTAGGTGCGCCTCACTAAGATATATATACGCTCCAAATTTCAGATCATTCCGTTTCGAAGAAAAAAACACAAAACATGAAATACTACCGGACAATCGTGACCGTGCGATGAACTTTGGACGGTGATGAAAGTATGCGACATCACGGTTTATTTTCGCCTATAGGCATTGGGAAGACTTTTCCATATATATATATATATATATATATATATATTAAAATTTATCCATTATTTTTTGTTTAGTTTTTGTAATGTTATAAGTATAACTTTCTATCTAGGGCCGGCCCTACCCGATGCCTGGTAAATCCCGAGATTGACCTGGCCCTGCTTGATAAGGCCCGGCTTGAACATAGGCCTAGCGAAGAAAGGCCTATTAGGCCTGGCCGGGCCCAACTCAGGCCTGGCCTTTTTTAAATAAAAAAAATCTCTCTTCAAACTTTTATTGTAAGGGAAAAAAATTTACTAATTATTTTTTAAAAAACTTGAAACCCCCATTGACATTAAGGTTTGGCCCATAAAATCCCATTCCCCTTGGCCGGCCCTAACTCAGGCCTGGCCTTTCATTTTCTTTTTAATCTTTCTCTTCAAGCTTTTGTTGTAACGAGGCCCGGCCTTTCTAATTTTTAATCTTTCTCTACAAGTTTTTCTTTTAAGGGAAAAAAATTTACTTATTAATTTTAAAAAAATTTGAAACCCCCAATTGACGGATTAAAGCCTGGCCCAGAAAGATCCATTAAGGCTATTGGGCTTGACGTGACCCAACTCAAACCCGGCCTTCAAAAAATAAAAAACTCTTCAAACATTTCTTGTTAGGAAAAAAAAAATTAAAACCCTCATTGACAAATAAGGTTATTTATTGAGTTTTTAGAGAGAGATTCGGTTTTTTGAGAGAATGAGATATTGGAATCTTAGAGAGAGAGAGAGAGAGAGTTATTAGAGAGAGGTTGAATTTTTAAAGAGTCTTATAGAGAGATTGAATTTTTAGAGAGAAAATGAATTTTAGAGATAGTAAAGATAACTCACCCAAACTGCTCATGGGTTCCATGTCCCCTTCAAATTCAATGAAGCTATCTCGATTCATGCAGTCATGCTATACTCTCTCTCTCAGAGATAACGGGTCTCTCTCTATCTCCATTTGAACGGGTCTCTCTCTCTCTCTCCAAGTGAACGGTTCTCTCTCTCCATTTGAAATAGGTCTCTTTCTCTCTAATGAAATGGGTCTCTCTCTCCATTTGAAATGGTCTCAAGTTGAGGAAAGTATGTGCCCCTTCTATTTCCACCTATGCATAAAAGGCTTTCTAGGTAAGGGCTGACACTTCCTTTAAGCTATGTTTTTTTTGAAGTAGAAAGTTGTTCTTTTTAGGCAAAATCTCAATATGCACTCATAAAAAAACGATCTTATTTCATAGCTGTGACATTATAGTAAACACTATATAGACCGGTCTTTGTTTGGGTCAGCCCTTATTAGACCCAAAAAAGCATCCTCGGCTTTTTCTGGCTGGCCCGGCCTGATAACCAATATTTGTCCGTCCTGGCCTGGCCCGACACCCGTTGCCAGCCATTAGCAAGCCTGCTACATGACCGTTAACGAGCCCGGCTAGGGAGCCAGAGGCCCGATCCGGCCCTATCTATTGGCAGCCCTACTTCTATCAGACCTTTATGAAGTATTTCATATTTGCAGTGAGAAATCTATTTTATTGTTTTTTATTTTTCAAGTTTTTTTTGTTAGAGTTACATGATCAAACTTTTTATATTGAAAGTTTTCCATCTATATTTTGTTGATATTTACCTTTATTGTTCATTCATAAACTTCAATTTTTACTTTTTAAAAAACATTTTTTTTTTATTTTTATTATTTTATTGGGCCTTTCATTTGTTTATATGGTTTCATTTTTAAAAATTCATGTGATAACCTATTTCCTGATTTCTTGATCGTCTTTTCACCCGATTGCATATGATTTTAATGGGACCTTTTAATTGATAAATGATAACTATAGTTACAAGGGTGTCGTACTCTTTTTCTCTTTCTTTACTTTTTTAGGATTTTATATTAGGATAGTTTTATAGTTTCTGGAAATAATATGTCAAACTGATATTAACAGGAGATTTTTGAGCCATTTATAACATATTTTTCTTTCTGCTGATTATTATTTTGGTTTTACTAAAATAGCAATATTTTCATCATTCAGATATGATATCTTGTTCTCCCTGAAATTGTCATGGCCGTTGCAGTGCGTTCAATTTTTTCTAACATCTCAATCTCCATCTCACTGACACGTGATTTTGGGTTCTCAATGAAATGCTGATATATCTTGTTAAGATATATCTTTTTAAATTGAATTGGGTGTGAGAACGAGAGAGAGCATGAGCGATATTTATAATATACATATTATGTTATTTTAATGGGGAAAAGTTTATATAGAGCCTAGGCTCTAAACAATCAAATTAGAGCCTACTTCAAAACATCACTACGAGAGGTTATTTTGATGCCCGAATATCATCAAATTGACCTTCTCGACATCAAGATGCATGGACATGAAAAAAAAATGAATTTCAAGTTTTGAAAATAGTGCATCTTATAACGCATTTTTCAACCATTAATTTTTAAGATTTTCAATTTTTCATAGATATGATCGATCAACACTATTTTTTAAGCTTTAAATTTTATAACTAAAGATGGAAATATAATTTAAGACTATCACAAAACTTTCCCGCATTGAAACCTTATTTCTCAATACTATTTAGAGGTGGGCTCAAATTTGATTGTTTAGACCCTCGGCTCTATACAAACCGCACCCTATTTAATGTGTTATTGTATTGTACTGTATTTATTATGATATATCGTATGGTATATCATATTGAAGAAAGGACAAAAAATCAGTAATAAACTTCACCTCATCACATTGCAATATGGCTGAAATTTCCGTAACCACCTGTAATATTTTCTAGCTTCAAACTAAAAACACATAGTATGGTCCTTTACATTAGTATTGTACATGTTGTCCACAACATCAAATAAACATAAATAATATATATTTAAAGAAATGAAATAATTCTCTATAAATTTAGGCACTACATCAAATATATCCTGAGGAATATTTTTATCAGATAGTATATATACTTGCGCGACCACAAAAAAATTGCTGTCGAACTTGCGCTTTTTTTTGGTCCTTATATGTTGTCTCTTTTTTTTGCCATGAGCCCATGAAGAGGGAAAAACTCAAGATGGAATCTCTATTATTTCGACAGGCACTCCCTTAAGGGAGCTGGCGCTTTACGTATAGAAGATGTGCGTATTCTTTTTGTCATCTTTTTTCTATAAAAATTTTATCCTGCCCCGGAGATCGAAAATCTGAAGTCACAATGCTTACTTAATAAGCTCGGATTTTCAATATTTGAAGTAATCGTTTTTTTTTTTTAAAGCACTTTTTTGGAAAAAAAAAAGCCAAAGTCACTTTAGAATTTGATTTACACAACTTTTGATTTTCAATTTCTGAAGTAATCTTGGTTTTTTTTTTTTATATCATTTTGAGAAGAAAACAAAGAGATTGAAGTCCAAACTCACACTATACTTTGCATTTCCAATATCCAAAGTCATCTTAATTTTTCTTTAAATTCTGTTTTTTTTTTCTCTTAAAAATGACTTCCTAGAAAACAAAAAAAAAAGGACTTTGGATATTAAGAATTCGAAGTCAAGAGTGACTTCAGATTTTTAATTTCTGAAATGCCTTTGGTTTTTTCCCTAAAAAAATTGACTTCAAAAAAAAAAAACAGAGGGCTTAGGGATATTGAAAATCCAAAGTTTCAAGGATTTTCAATCTCTGCAGTGGGGGTAAAATTGGAATGGATAAAATAAATACAAAAGGATATGTGCGTGATATACTATAATTAAAGAAAACTTTCATAATTGTGGGTATATTATGAGGGATGTTTAGATAAAATTCCCCGACTTTATCTAGGAAAAGGGAAAAATAATCCACACATGAATTGTCTTTCAGTGCTAATTGAGCATGGCACATGGAGTAAGAGATTACGGACTACCGTGCAACATTTTAAATCGATTTTCCAGAACAAAAGTTCAAGTCTAGAGTTTCAAATATTTGGATTTTCTGAATTAAATGATATCAAATATCCGGTTTTAACATCATAAATGCCCATGTTTGATGATTCCAAATTACTGACCTTCAGTATTGTTGTTTGTAAGGAGTTGCGAGCTGAACCATGCACATAATTGGGAATCCTAGCCACTCAAAACTTTGTATATTCCTATTTGCCTTTTTAGGTTGGAATTTGTAAAGAGAAAACATCCTTTGGTCCAGGAAGGCTACAATCACTCTAGATTGTTAGGTGTGAATTCAGGCGACGGACGTATATTACTAACCATATTTAAAATCCAAAATGATCTTTCTAATCTTGTGATATACTCCTAGTTGTCAAATTTAACATCGGATGGCTAAACATGATTCTGACCATTTTACTAGAGATACTTATGGTATAACATTCCCGGGGCAACGAGTAAAAGAATGGGTGTTTACTAAATTGAAAAGAAGTAGGGACAAATTGCAATCCCCGTAACTTTTTATATAACAGCCAAGGTAACACGTTATTTTCTAAATATCACATGTTAATTGGTGATATATTTTTAGGAGAAATTTATGCTAATCCCATTGAATTACTTATCTTTTTCCTGTGGGAGTAAACTATCCATTTATAAAAAGAAAAAATAGCAAAGAAAAAGAAATTAGGGGGAGGAGGCAACCTTAGCTAAAGAGACTGCTAAAGTATTCCTCTCCCTATTTGTTGCAGCATAAAAACTTTCAGCAAGACATTGGGCAATCTTCCAAGGTTTTATTGCAATATTTGATAACATTCAAGAAATCTTCCTCAATAATTACATGAGTATGATTCCCCTCTAAATAGTCCCCCTCTAAATTAAGCACCACATGCTTCAAACTCAAAAGTTCAGCCTCTATTGCCTGCCAAGGTGTCAAAGGACCACTTAAGGTCTAGATAACTCACCCTCATTGTTCCTTGGAACCGCCCCAAAGCCTGCTCTCCTTCATTGTTCTTGACACTTCCATTGAAATTAGAGAAAATTACAAAAAAAAAACCCAAGACCATATTTTCTATTCAACTTACCCCGTCCTAACTTTTCTCACTGTTTTCTCCAAACAAACTTTCTATGCAACCCCAAGGGAAAAAGTCATTTCTTTTAGACAAGAAGGGCACCCCAGGGGAAAAAGTCATTTCTTTTAGATGGAAATGCCTTTCCCGTGCACGAAAAATCATTTTGGCCAGATTTGACGAGAAGGGCACCCCAGGGGAAAAAGTCATTTCTTTTAGACAAAAATGCCCTTCCCGTTCACAAAAAATCATTTTGGCCAGATTTGACGTTGACTTTTGGACCTAGTCGCACATTGCCGGAGTGCACCATCACATCGCCAAAGACCTAGTAGCACGTTGTCGGAGTGCACCATCACATCTCCGAAACGTAAGTGCCAACCCTAAGATAACTACTAAGATAACTGCTGAGCGCAAGTACCGGACCGCCTTAAGATAACTACAGAATCAAAACTGAGTACGAACGGACTACCCAGACCGCCCTAAGATAACTACCGAATCGAAACCGAGTACGACCGGACTACCTTTAGAGTAACATCTACTGCTGGACATCCTAGACAACCGGATTGTGGACATCCTATAACATCTATTACCTGACTGCCCTTTGCTGAAATCCTAGAATCTAGTAACATCTACTGCCAAACCGCATTTTACACACTGTCGGACTGCCTTTTGCCAAAATCCTAGAATCCAATAACATTTACTGCCGGACTACAAAGGACTACCATCGAAATCTTAAAATCCAATAACATCTACTGCCGGACTGCCTTTTGCAACTGTCAGACTGCATTTTACATCATTTTTGTGGGAACTACCCTTTGCAACTGCCAAAACCGCATTTTTGCTGGGACTGCACAACTGCCAAACCGCATTTTACATTTTACACAGTGCCAAAACCCTACCGAATGTACAGTGCCAGAGCTCTATTGTCGAACCGCACTTTGTAAAGTGCTGACGCCTGCCAAATTGCACTTTAGTCTTGGGGGTTCTTTATAATTTTCCCTTGAAATAAAGTTTTACCCACCAGCAATGGAGGTCTATGTAATGAGGCTTCAATGGGTTTATGTCTATTGAGGTCTCTGTAATGAGGCTTCAATGGGTTTAGGTCTATTGAGGCTGGAGTTTACCTTCAAAAGTGTTCTTAAGGAATCCCTTTATAGGAGTTCATAGGACTACGTCCAAAGAACCAGATGTCGCAAAACTAAGGAATCCCTTTAAAGGAGTTCAAAGGACTGCGTCCAAAGAACCAGATCTCGCAAAACTCATTTTCTTATGGTCAAATCCCTTAGGCCATAAAAAATCCTGGCGTATGGCATCTCCCATGGAAGACTAAATAATTATTGCAAGCTTCAAATTCAATTAAGAATAATTAATTGTTGCAAGCTTCAAACTCCGTTATAACAGATGGCTTTTCCATTGGAAAGCGCACACGGTTTTTCATCCTGCTTCCTCATTATAATATTCACTTATTTCCAACTTCCCCAACTTTTCTGGTGGAAGGCAAATCACCATGAATATAGCATACTCTATTTAAAAAAAGGAAGATGCATACGCATCGCAACGAAGATAAGATGAGCACATGAGATGCATTCAGTTTTTTTTTTAATCATTTCAGCAGTTCATCTCAATATCAAAAACAAAATAAAACATCTTCATCGATTGATGTCTGAGCAACCACCAACAATTCCATTTGCGCAGTCAGGCATTGATTAATTGTTACGACAACCTACGCTATGGGGCTATCTTGAGAGAGAGAGAGAGAGAGAGAGAAACGCGGTCGTATTCTCCCATTCACAAGCAAAAACCTCAAACTTTACTCCGCCAAGAAAGACCCAAGCACAAGCCCTAAAATAATTTGCAACACACTCAATGCACGCATTTAAGATAAATGAATGAGTGGTACAACAACGATCCATAATACGGCTGGGTCAGGAAGTCGTATTGCATGTTGTTTTAGCTCATTAAGTCATATAAGAGGAAAAATTAAAACAAGTTGAATTCATGAAGACACTACATCCAAGTAAAATTGTCAGGTATATAAGCACCCACAGGCATGCATTTTCCAAACACTCAAGGATTACTAATAAGGCCGGTACCTCCAATCCATTCTTGACGTACGTCCACCTCCGCCGTTGACATAACCCCACTATCAAGAAAAAAAAAAAATTTCATACTTTCCGGAATAGAACGTGGGAATTACAGCACATTCTCAAAATAGGACTATAATACTATCTATCTATTATACTCACATCCTCAAAATCCATGTTTCCGTTGTAAATCCGACCATAACCTCTCATTGGACCTCCATAGCCACCGGCCATTGGCTCAATTGCATCACTCACAAAAGGCCCACTTGTTCCCGTGTCATCGAGTGGTGTCGCAGAGTCTATGGCTACCTGCATAGTGTAGTATCGTAAGACATACATACCTCATATAAGCATTAGGTCACGAGTTATTCCAACTAGAAGTCATGGTTGGTAGAAGCACAAAAAAATATCTGAATGCGAGCCAGCGTACTACTTTTTGACATTCAACTTGTAGAAATTTGAAAAAAATCTGAGAGATGAAGCATTCTACTCAACATCTGTGATATGAATGAAAGGATGAATCTCCTAAATTTACTTCGAAGTTCCCAATATATAGGATTTGTTGATGATGATTGCAAAGCTTGTCACGTTCACTTTACATGCATTATTTAGATATATCAACAAATCAAAAATACATGAGGTAGATATCGAGATCGGATATAATAGGCAAAGGCATGCATGCACAAGCAGACTGTGATTATGGACTTAAAATAATTCCGTCATAAAAAAACCCATCCAGGATACTTTTCAATACTATTTTGGTTTTTTTTTTTTGGTTTTATCCCTCAGGCTGCTTTCCTACACAAACAAAAATAACAACAGCCCTTCATTCTCTAACAGCCCCTGACATCAAGGAAAAAAAAATCTGTAATTGGGACCACCAAGCTTGGAATTTCATGGTAAGAAAGTCCCAGAAGGCTGGCCATGGAAGAGGTACGAAAATCGAGGTAGTGAGAAAGCCACAAGCAACATGCCACTAGATGATGAACTTACTCGAGGCATTGATTTTTCAAATCCACAGCTACCAACTACACACATAATACATGCTTTTGTGTACAGGTTACCTTCCCTAGCAATATAGTGCTCGCATATATTTCAGATGTTTATGTGGTATCTGATAGTGCCCAATATTAAGTAGAATGCCAAAGGTAACCGTAGAATGCTTAAAAAAAAAAAAAAATAGAATGCTAAACACGAATGCAAATACATACCCAGTTACAACTTCACAGGGCCACTTTTAACTTGACATTTAAAGTAATTTTGAATAAGCTTTCAACTTCCAGTAAAAGAAGTAGTAGTTCGACCCAGCTGGACTGGGAATTGACAAAGAATGGTCCAATCCAGACAAGTCCCGGGTCAGCCGGCTGAGTTTGCCAACTATGCTTCCATCAACATCTATTTCTTTTAGAGTTTTCTTTGTTCTTTTGTGACCTCGCGTAAAACAAAGATAAGAAAAGGGAGGTGAGCTCACATACCAAATTCACAAAATTAGTACCCCATAGTTTCATCGTCTACCCTTTTTAAAAAACATTTTACTACTCTTACGTGGTTCTAGACAAAGCACACAGTGAAGTAGACGTGACCTGGCAAGTAGGTGAGTTGAACACCTATTACTGACATTCTCCAAGTCTTGGTAACCCAAACTACACTAGTGCAATACTGGAGAGTGTATTGGGAATGGAAGCAAGGAAGATATAATTCTGAATGGTCCATACTGGTTCGATTGAAGACCCTATACTACACTTCTTGCTAAAACGAGTATGAAGAGCAACACTCTAGTGAAGACGATCATAAAACACAACAGAATCCTATAAATTGCATCAAGATATGCTATCCTAGGAGATTCATAATTGACTCACAACACTTATGACTATGCGATGTTCAGATAGTAATTTGCTTATAGGATGTCTATCGATGATTCAGTATTTCCTGTCACATAAGACCATATTTCTCTATAAAATGGATATAACATTATTTAGCATTGTCATTACATTCTCCAAGGGAACATTACAACTACCACAATTCCTGGATGTGAAACAGGTCATCTAGATGCTGCTTTGTGTAAAAAGCAGCTCCTGTTGCCATTCTTCATAAAGCATAGAATAGGTGGATATGTCTTTACAAGTATAACCAAAAGATGCAATTGTGACACTGAAGTTTTTAAGCCATGATTAGGGACCACTTAGCCTTCCTTAAAGTTGAAGATTAGTCCTGCGATTCTTACTTTCAAGGAAGACCAAAAGAAAGTGACATTCAATTTCCCCACGGAGAAGCATATTCTTGACATCTAACTGGTACAGTTTCCAATTCTTCAAGGTTGCCACCGAGAGTAGTGTATGTATACAATTCAACTAGGACACTAATATTGGGTTGTTTTGTGAGCAATCCCATGTTTTGCCCATTGTAACTACAAAACTATACAAACTACAGATGACTTTTATACAAACATTTGGAACAAATAAACAATTTCACTTATGCAACAATACAAGCATCAGCTAGTTAACCTTCTCTTCAAAAAAACAGTACAAGCATCAGCATGTTTTTCTCCAGGGTCTGAGTTCTCAATCATATGAGGATTTCCACCACTTGAGTCGACAGAATGATTGAAAAAATGTGTGACAATCATAAGTAGCAGCAACATTCAGGACAAAACCATAATACATACTAGAAATAGCCTGACACAAAACAACAGTTGTATGAGATAATAAAAAATAGCACAGCTTTTACTTGACAAGATTCGTAATTCCCAAGTCCAGTGAGGATTCATTATAACTCTCATTCTCATTTCACTGATCATGCTTTATTTCAAGACAAAAGTCTGCATGATTCTTGGTACCACAAGATCAGGTTGAAGATCCTCACAGAGTCTTTCATTTTTGACGTTTTTACTTTTCGGCTTGTTTGAGGACGATTCTACATAAAGGGTATAGGCATTGCTGCTTGTATCTCTCGTTGAGGGGCATGCAGCATGACCTGATTCCCGTCAGAAACATTACTAAACCACCAAACAGGAGAAGCATTAGAAAAAAAGGCATTTACGACCACGAAACTAGTGCCCTTTTAATGAGAAGGTTAACCAGGAAAAAAGGCAAGTTTTGAAGAAGCATCGGGTTTACGAAGCAGTTTAAAGGAATATGCACATACCATTCAAAACTGAAAGGATAAAGGTCCTCGAGGCAGTTCATTGACAAAATTTGAGTAAACACACCATTGATAATATGTAGTCATCCAGGCAGTATCAGAACAGAAAAGCTCTACCACCTCATCAACATGCCTTCTAATGGATTTATCTTCAGGTTAGTGCCTGGGCCACATTTGGGCTAGGCCAGGGTTGAGCCACTGTGGCCCGATAGACGGCCCCAGCCATGTCCTGCCCAATTTTTTCTTTAGTTCTTTTCGTACATTTTATTTGAGTGTATTAGGACCGGCCCGGTCTGGCCCAAATAGGCCTGGCCATGGCCTCTTTGGCTCGGTTGACTAGAGCCAGGCTAGGTCCAAGGCTGGCCCAGCCCAGGCTCGATCCATTGCCAGCCCTAAGTCATCCCAATGGAATTGTACTCCATCCTATTGTTTATCATTCTCTTAAGCCAATATTTGGTATTCTATGAATGAAATCAACACCCAAAAACCGCCAAGTTCATCATCATCATCATAATTCAAGCCTTATCTTATATGAATCATGTTCCACCATTACGCTCTATCAAGGACCATACCCTCAATTAAATCAGAAGTCATCATATCTCTCTCTTCTCTCTACTTCAATCCATGTCATTTTGTTCATTCCCCTTGCCCTTTTAGAGTTTTCCACTTGAACCATATTGTTCCTCCCAATCAGTGTTATTCTAGGTCGATGCTGCACATGGCCAGCCCACCTAAATCCATTTTCCCTCATTTTATCGCCCATTGGAGCTACTCCTACTTTCCCCCAAATGTATTAATTCAAAATTCATTCCATTCGTGTCTTGCCACTCATCCATCTCAACATCCTCATCCTAACTATTCTCATTTCATGGATATGTTGTTTCTTGACCGCCTGACATTCCATCCATAAAGCATGGCCAATCTTACAGCCGTCCTATAGAACCTCCCCGTCGGTTTCATTAGCACTCGGCAATCACATAAAGGCTGCCAAGTTGATCAACGTAAATTAAACCAGAATATCAGAATAATCAACCCATACAAGATAAAGCTCTTGATTGGTACCGGGTTGATCAACAACAAATTAAATCAGAATATCAGAACAACATAACCCATAAAAGACAAATCTCTTGGTTCGTAAACCTGGCAATGAGCACAATAACTTCACTGCTAATCCACCACTCAGCCCATGCTCAAGCCACCTCGCAAAATGACAGACTCCTTAGTAATTTGACACATGTTCTCCCTATAGGTCAAGAGCTTGAAGAATCCTTTTCTTAGCAAGTGGCTGAATTTTCAAGATAATGTCATTGCTATATTCTATATCGCATGTTTATGATCTTTCAGATATTATGTCAAAAGCATGCAGAAAGAGACTTAAGCATGCAAAGTGTGACAAATGCATCGTCAAGATAGACATTAGCCTCCAAAACAGGAAGGAAGACATCCACGTACACATGTGCTGTCTTGCTGCATCCTTTGGCAGTGCACAGAGATCTAATAAAACCTCAACACAGGCCACGCTCAAGCCATCTTGCAAAGTGACAGACTCCTTGGTAATTTGACATATGTTCTCCTTATAGGTCAAGAGCTTGAAGAATCCTTTTCTTAGCATGTGGCTGAATTTTCAAGATAATGTCATCCCTATATTCTATACCGCATGTTTATGACCTTTCAGATATTATGTCAAAAGCATGCAGAATGAGACTTAAGCATGCAAAGTGTGACAAATGCATCTTCGAGATAGACATTAGCCTCCAAATCAGGAAGGAAGACATCCACGTACACATGTTCTATCATGCTGCATCCTTTGGCAGTGCACCGAGATCTAATAAAACCTCAACAACTGTTTGACAACAATATAAGGCTTTCTAAACAATGTGACAATGCAGGGGACATTCAGGCTCCATGTCAACAGTGCAATGTTCTCACTTAAACCCATGCGACAACCTCTTATTTACGGCAGATCCACAATGGGAAAGGACATGAGCTCTATCATAGGTGCTCTTTGCTCATAATTCACAGTGAAAAAGGCCATGAGCCCCAATCATCAGTGCTGTTTTACTGAACCTTCAAACAGGACAGGGCACAGACAAGAATGACATGGTGAACATCACCATATTATTAGTAATGGACCACCTCATCATAAAGACGATGTAGGATGAGGAAACAAATATTGACATGATATTTGATTTCCTATGGATAATTTTACAGCGTTATGGAAATCAGAAATGCTGGGGATGTTTTGACTAATTACCCTTCTCCAAATGAAATAGAACATCTTCTTAAGGTTACAAAATTTATTTATCAATCACTACTTACTCCAGATTGCTCAATAAATGAGCTTCAAAAGAGTAGTTACCTTGCATTTATATACAATTTCATGAATTCGTTCCAACAATGAGATGCAAGAACAAATCCTAAGACACCAGATACAAATATAAATCTGGATACAAATATGAGGAAGAGAGATAGAACCCTATATTTCAGAAATTTAAGGATACAGACACAGGTGATCTTGTCTTGGGCAATATCAGAGGCATGTGTAAGTAACAGCCCAACATATAGGGCGTGTAAGAGATGGATAAAATCTAAAGATTAACGCATTCAGATCTTTTTGTGCTCGAAGCCATCTAGTTAACAAAGAGCAGAGAAAGCTATTTATAAGGATGCTTAAGTTGAATGTTGACTCCTTGAACAATGTCAATTATTCACATCACAACTGCTATGGTGGTTATGGAAAGAAAAGAAGAAATACACCAGCCAGCAAATTCTCAATTTATGCAATACCTGCTGTCCATGAATCTCATGTGTTCTTCGAGATACACGTTCAGCCACACCATCCTCCGCAAACGTCACAAAACCGAAGCCCCTGTGGCCTGTTCTTTTTGGATCCTGATTTGTTATAGAAAACCATGCATATTAGATATAGCTACCCCATCAAACAGCTCCAAACCCATGCAGAAAGCGCAAATCCATACCTTTGGAATATATGCATCTAAGATACGACCAAACTTCACAAAGTACTGGCGTAAATCTTCTACAGTAGCTTCTTGAGGAAGCCTACCAATAAAGATCTTTTTTCCCATCCCATGAGCTGCCCCAGAGACACCTCCTAAAATGTACGCAAATCAATTACAAATTTAACCAAAGCTGCTGTTTAGATGAGTAACATACAAAGGAGGCTTCTAAAAAGCAGAAGCAAAACTCACTTCCATAAACCGAGCTTGGATGGTCATATAATGTAGGTGCCCCTTGTACTGCATACCTAGTTGCAGCAGTGATATAGGCATTGTATGCACCATATCCGCCAGGTGGTGCTCTCATTGGCTGCCTTATTTCATCTTCCTGTACATGTAAAAGAGCTAAACTGAGTGAGGGAAAAACCTATTCAGGATAGCATACATGGATCAGCTAAAGATTTTTCTTCTGTCTTTACCAAGGCAATCAAATTCAAAATGCAGTTCAAGGCACTAGAGGGTCTAATGCACCATGCACCTTGATGCAGGCGCATTAATTCCTACCCGGATAAATAAAATATAGAAACTTAATAAAATTTGTAATAATACAAAGAATAACAGATATATATGATTTATCTGATACTAGACATTTTAATCTAGCATTGTGTCCAAGATATACACTGTCAGGATCACTGATAAGAGTGGGATAGACATTTTCTCTCTCTATTCTCTAATGTAAATAGCACGTAAAACAAAACGAACAAATGACCAATCTATTAATTAAATTCAATAAAAAAACAAAAGAATATGCCAGCATAGCAAGCAACAAAGTAAGAAAGTACGCATAATATGACACCATTAAAAGAACCTAGATAGTGGAAACTGCCGCACAAAGCTAAATGCTGGACAAATATGAGCTTTGCTCATAAAATTGAAATCGAAAAAAAGAAAAAAACACAATGTTGGATTTCGCACCCATAGAAGCCCAAAAACAAAAAAAAACAAAAAAAAATTGCTCTAGGAGCTTCTTTTTGTTTGGCCTGTGGGAAGGGGTGGTGTAGGGACAATTTAGCCCTGTTCGTGGGCTATATTTCTTCCATTCAGTTGGGAACAAGAACATAGCCGAATAGGCATGTCCCAATGCGGCTGCCTATGCAGCCATTGCGTGGCCTAAGCAGTTGCATCATGCACGCCAACCTAGGAGGGCAGAAAAGGAGCAATGATGGGCAGCACTGCTTCGCTGTGCTGCATTTGATAACACTGATTCTTAACATGAAAAATGACCACTTGTCACTATCTTGTAGTACTTATACCATAAAAAATTAAAACTGTAACAAAGACATATGCTTTAGAGAGGAGAAAAAGCAAAAGAAAGGAGTAATTTGCCTTGGGTGTTGCACGGTCAACAACAATTGTAGAACCACCCAACTCATGAGTTTCTGCCATCAATGTGTCAACAGATTCTGAAATGCCATGAAGTATAAATACGTCAGTCTCAAAGAAGCCACGTAAGAAGCTGAAAAAAACAGTTTGATATTACGCTACAAGCAATCCAGCTCAGTTGCAATGTAATAAACCAATCCAGGTATAATATGACAATTACAAAAAACCCAAGGATCTTAAATCACACAAATGTAAAAAAAGTAATGATACTGAAGCACATCCAAAATACCAATTGTATATTACCCAATCCCATAAAAGGCGAAGTTCAAAAAAACAAATAAATTCATCGCCACATTTTTGCATCCATCCCTCTTATACTTTTGCTAAATCTAGCGGTGTTTGCATCCATTTGTCTTGTCCTTTCACGACATAAGTTGGTGGCTCACATGAACAAAAATTGAAGGAATGCAGTGATCAAGACCGGCATGAGTCACTGATTTTACTAACCATAGCCAAGCATGAAGACTCACTGATTTCCTAACCATAACCAAGCATGAAAGACTGAAACGTTAATTGTAAAGTAATGCCGTGGAACAAAGAAATTGCACTTCCATTGGCAACAAGTAAATGGATTGGTAGACTTTAATAACCTGTAGAGATACTAGATTGAGCGAAATAAATCATCAAGGTCATCCAAGTTTCTAGAATCTATGGACTTAACAATTTCATTATTAAGTTTCTAGAAGCTAAGGACATAAGCCACATGAGCGTTAAGCACACAAAGCATATTCAATTTCGGTACTAAGTTCAAAGGAGGCAGTTCAATGCCAACGGAAGAACAAAATATATACTTAAGACTAAGTTCTCCAGCAGAACACCCTCCTTGCAGGTGGAACCATGTAAGCATCTTGATTTCGTTTAATGAAGGCCGTGGAAGGTGAAAGGTTGTACTCTAGCATTGAACCAGCATCATTCCAACTTTTAGCCTCTTGGAAATGATTACCCCTTGATAAAATTATTTGCATAGAGCCAATGTTTCAAGAGTCCAATGGGTGAATCAAACCAGTGAACCACTAGCCCTGATCAGACGCGGCCAAGATGGCGAGTAGGATGTCAAATCCCCAAATGTCCATATGGACCCCCCAAAAAACCAGAAAATTTAAAATAAAATAAAAAGGACCCCACAAAAAACCAAAAAAAAAGGGAAGAAAATCTAAAACAAACATTAACAGATATAAAATCATGCATTAACTTTTGTAGATTGAAGATCCCTCTGCAACAAAAACCCTTTCGAAATCAAACAAAAAATATAGAATTTTTTTTAAAGAAATCTGAGGGATGTAAAATAATTGAAAATCTACAAAAATACTGTTTTAAATCATGCAATATCTTTGTAGATTGAGGACAACACTCTCTACAGCAACAAATCTGATGAATGAAATACATGATTTTTTAAAAATCTGGGTGTTTTTAAAAAACCGTTGAACCTTTTGATGCCAAATCTCCTCAAACACATTTATTGGAGAAATTGTCACAAACCTGCTAGAAGGCTCCAATGTGGAATTTTTTACACAAAATTCACGAACGTTTGGTTCAAAAAATGGGAGATATCAAAAAAATGGCTGATCGGGAGTTAGAGCGAAAAAATGGTAAGTTTTTCTATCTCTCGATCTCGCCAAAAATCTGTTTCTTGACCCAAAAAATTCTTTTAGGGCTATTGCAGATAAAGGAGAGAGAACAATTTGTGCCAAAGTAGAGAGGATGTGGTGAAGAAAGAATCTTCATATTTCAGTTCGAATAGGGAAACCCAACCAATCTGCTCTGATTTTTTAAACCATGTGCAAAACACTTGAATTTTTATAATTATTGACTTCGTGAATGACTGAGGCGCTTAAGGGAGGCCAATGTCATTAAACACAAAAGTGACTAGCCATTTCACAATGCTGGGAGTAGATATAAATTAAGCTTACTTCACAGCACAAACAAAGACAAAACAAGAAAAAGACAAGAAAGAGGCGAAGAAAGGAAATATAGGTACATATAGGCTAGGTGCCACAATACACTGCTGTGACATCTAGACATTTGAAACCTGCTAACCCCTTGTTTGACAAGCAATTCGGCCTTGCCATTAGAGTTTTAATATTCAGATTTTTGGAAACTTAATAAGCACATTGCTGACTTTTCATTTATTTGGATTATATATTATCCAAATATATCCGAAATTTTTTATTTCTGGAAGACAAAATGAGAATTTAATGAGTGTCTTTCTCCTCCCATTCTCCTCCTAATGCATTTGAACCATAGTTGCTGGAGCCTTGAAGGAAAGGTCATGAACCCGCTCCGGAACCTCAATCCCACGATTCCAGCTAGGGATTTTGAATGGAATGCAGATCCTCATCCCCAGTGGGTTTGAACTGGGGTTCTAAGTGTATGATGCAATGCATATGGTGTTTTCTCTATTCCGCACTGATTTATATCCACTGATTCAGGTTTGTGCCCAATGGTAATGTGAACCCACACATCACTCACGATCCCTTAAAACTTTCTATTGCGGCTCCTTTCTCATTGAATCGTGCTTCCTTGTGACAAGGATCCCGCTCCCTTGCTATAAGATCGTACGAATGACGGTTCTGCAGACCCAGCTAGCTCCCGCTCCTACTCCCAGGAACGCACCCGCACCTGACAACTATGGTTTGAACACCAATTACAAAGAAGTTCATTACTTAATTTCATGCCCTTCTCATGGCTTCCTCAACCTCTATGCCAACCACTACCAACACCCCTCCCAATCTTCTTCTTTCTACATTACCTCACAAAAAAACCAAATCTGAAACCCATTTCATCACTTTCATTCAGTCCCTTGGTCCCTACAAATATGAACTAGGGAGCAAAAGAAGACTACCCAATTCTCTCTTTCTCTCTCTAAAACCTATCTTTCTTTACAATCGCCCGATTTTTAAGACATGGGTTTCAATTGTTCCCAGTCAAGCATTCATCAGACATTCCCAAGCCGAGACTGAATTAGAGAAAGAACTCACTCCCTTAGCGGTGTTGTGCTCTGCTTTAGCAAAAGCCGATGGCAAGAGTGAGAAAATTGCAGTGCTCCATAAAGAACCTAGAGAAACTTCCTTTCCAATAAGACCAACACGAAAGATGGGGTTTTTGTCCGTTGAATCTTTGATCAGTCTAAGCTTTATCTCCTCAAATGCGTTGTAGCATCCGGGTATGAGCATGTTCTTCAAAATGAACCATTATAGAGCTTTATCTCCTCAAATGCGTTGTGCATCCGGGTAAGAGCATGTTCTTCAAATTGACCCATTATAGCTTGATGAAGGTAGCGGAGGCTCCAATTAGAGAGAGAAAATGGCCCCTATAGGAGCCCTCTAAAAAGTGCTTTCTATGTTCTTTTGTGAATGATTAAAACATCTGAAGCTAATGCATGGAGAAAATGGGTTGGAAAAGGGTCAATTGAAGGAGAGGATAAGGCTATAAGGTTTCACAAGTCGTTACTTGTTAAGGGGGGCTACCCTACAACACACTACAGATATTGAAAAGTTCTATGACTGCAATGGAGGAATTATTGGGTAAGCTCACTATTAAAGATTTCCAGGAAAAAATCTGCAACCTTTTCAAGCAAGGTTCCCATCCATATTCCAACTTGAACTTCTTATGCTTCCTGCAGTCCTCTTCCATTGAAAACCAAAACCCCCTTTACAAATTAGAAGAAAAAAATCTAAAATTTCTTCCCCAAAAAACCTCCAGAAATTCACCTTTAGTGACAATTTCACTTAATCTTACATTTCGTATGTCAGATTTTGCCATATCAATGGCCATCATTGGAGTCTCTAACGTCATAGGAAATGGTGAAATTTTAGAGAAAACTCAAGAGCAATGCATTAAAGAGACGGAGAGAGAGAGCCTGAAAATAGAAAACAAGGCCACATGGTATGAAATTTCAAAGAACACAGGGAAAACCATAAGAGAGAGAAAGAGAGAGAGAGAGCCCAACCTGGGGCACTTGGTAGAAAATAAATGAGAGAAGGGATTGAAAGTTGACTGGAACAGGGATGCAGAGAGAGAGAGTGTGTGTGTGTGTGGGAGGGGGGGGGCAAGAGAGAGTGGCTAGACTTGAGACTTTAGAGAGCGGGGAAGCGAACTAAAACCCACAAAATTTTCTTGACAGAAAAATCATGTTCTGCAAAATTCAAGTCATAATTAATTGAGTTTTTTGAAATAAGAATTTTGGCCTTTATCTAGATATTTTGGGATGCCAATTTGAGTTGTAAAGCACTCTTTTTCTCCAGTATTAAAACTTTTTCTAAGTATTGAAAATCCCGAAATATTTAGATATTTGTGTGCAAGCAAACATGGCCGTAATCCATAATTGGAATGAATAATACTGAGTTTGACGAAGAGGTAGAGATATAATCAAGGAAAAGAACAAGTGACTACACAAGCCTGAGAAATAGGAGTGGAGTAATGCGCTATTTACAAGATTATGCAGAGGCTCAAGAATGTCATAAAGCACCTCTCTCACTGGAACAAAACCGGTCACAAAAGTTTCATAACAGGGTAAAAAACCAAGAGATTACACAAGTGGAAAACACAAGAGAAACAGAAAACAACTGTAGAGATAAGGATATCATAGACAGATAGTTTAAAGAGAGAGAGAGATTAGATTATGATTTGCACTTGGAAGAGAACCTATAAGAAGAAAATCTATTCTATGAAGAAATTTCTAAGATCATATTATATCCACCATGGCTAAAAAGAAAAGGGACAACGTCTTATGTCCAGAAAACATAAGGGGTAATAATTCAGAAAAGTAAATAACCAAAAGTGTCAACTTTTATGCAGACCATCTTGATTGTGAACGACCTAAAAGCACCATATCCTTAAGATGACCCATTTTTGACAATGAAGTCCTTGAGGACGTATGCATAGTGAAATTGACAAAATGGTTATGAGCATGATTTTGGATAAAGCTTCATAACCTGATGGATTACCAACTACTTTTCCAAAAATACTACTCTAGAGAGGTATCAGAGGGGGGGGGTAAGGGAAACAAAAAAAAAAAAAAAAAAGAAGAAGAAGACTTGGTCAGCTTATTTGGGGCAAACTTCAAGATTTCAAACCCTTGACCTCCCTCACCCAAACCAATGTGCCTACAATTTTGCCAAAGCCTAAGGAACTTTTGAGAGCCATCAATAGTTTCTTTCTCAATGAGGCTTGGTTGGTAAGTCTAAACTCCACCCTTATTTGTTCTTGTACCGAAGGAAAATTAAGAAAATCAATTGAAAAGTTAAGAACTATTAGACATAGTAGTATATACTTCACATACATAAGAACAAGATTTCTAGCTATCTATTATTATATAGAGATACCACTTTATTTTTTTGACATGTGTCCTTTTCTTTTCCAATTGTATCCCACTAATTCCTAGTTTCTTCCCCATTTTGCCCTTCTATATCTTGGAATTGTCCAACTCTCCATATAATGGCTATATATTAATCGATCTCCACATAATTACTCACATTTTTAATATGCCCCAAATTTAAAACTCCCAACATCATCTCCCACTTTAAAGCTCTTTATTTCTCTCTCTACCTTTGTATGGGATCTCTCTCCTCCATTCTCTCTCTACCCTATGGCTGCACATTTAACCAGATTCATGCCCACCAGTTCAGATACAAGCTTAGCAGCCATGACCCAGAATTCCTAGGAAGAAGGACAGTGAAGAGAGAAGGCAATGATAGAACCAGAGAGCTCAATACCAAAACCATGGTGAAAATAGAGTAAGTTCCAAGAATGCGAATGGGTGTTCTTGAACCAGAGATGAGCTTCAGCTAAAGACCAAGTTCTTTAAAGAATCCAGACTTTCAGAAGGGTTTGATTCTTTGAGATCCTGATTTTATAGGAGAGGTGCAAGAAAGAGAAGTTGAGGGGTTCAGGCATGGCCATGGATGTGGATCAAGCAGGCTGAAGAACAATGAGGAATGAAAACACGAGATGTAGAGAATGAAGGGGAAACCAAAGAGAGAGGAAAAAGGGAGGGAACAGGGAAAAAGAAAGATTGATAATCAGAGAATACGAGCGATGAAGTGATAAGAGGTTGTTCAAATGCCGTATCTTTCTAGAGGTTCGGCCCACAGGCATCTCTCTCTCTGTGGCTTCGGCCATGGCCATCGGTTACCTCGGGTGGAACTTATTTATTGGGGATTATGTGGGGTGCTTTTGCTTAGGTTTCACAGAGCAAGTTCTACAGAAGCAAGATTCGTTTTGATGGAGCAGGGAGGATATCGAGAAAAAGAAACTAGAACACTCAAACAACTGATTAAGAGCAAAAGAGAAACTTCAAATTTCTCACAATATGCATTCGAAAATCTTCCAATTTTTTTGGATAATGAGATTTTCTTTTTCTTTTTCTTCTTTCATTTGACATCAAATCTAGCCCCAGTTTGGTTAGCACTAATTCAAGTCCAGTTAAGCCCAACTTAAAAGTAGTAGTACAGTTTGTAATAATTCCATTTTTAAGTCCAACTTACAAAGAGACAAAATTATCCTTGTCTTATTTAAGAGAATAACTTATATTTCTATTACTAGTTTTGATGCCTACACTTGTTTGGGTACCTAAGTTCAGCAGCATCTAAAACAGTCCACACCTAGCTATACCAGCCAATAAAACTATGTGGAGGGCCAGTAATTGTTGAATCAAATTTAGTTTCCTAGGCATGGCAGTCAATACCCGTACTGAATGCAAGTCTACAGTAACCCTTGATAGCAAATAGCCACAATGATGCTGAAAAGTGTCATGTCATCATCACTGGGCATGTATCGCTCTCAAAAACCACCCCTGCATGGACATGCCATGACAGTTATCCAACCTTTATGAAAAGACAGCAATACAACTTTGTCAGGGGTTTAAGGCATTGTCTTCTCTAGCCTTATGCTCGTCATAACAGTAGCATATTGCCTATCACACCATAACAGTGTCAGTTCTGAGGCCATGAAGTCAGTGATGTAGCACCTCAACTCGGCAAACCCACCAACTCATGCTCACTAGCTCTCTTAATGAGACTGCCTCCTCCAATCCATAATATTTCACTCTCATACTCCAAACATGTGGCCTACCAAACGAGTCCATTGTCACATCAATCCCCTAAGTCCATACAGAGCGTCTCAACTATCCACAACTATCACACTCTTAGACACCCCACAATTCAGGTGTGCTCTCTCCTCACGTTCACCTAACTACAGCATGCACTTTCACAAATTCTAATTCATCATCATCATCATCCAAGCCTTATCCCAATTATTTGGGGTGGACTACTTTCACAAGTTTTCATTAATGTTATAATTGAGTACATAAATACAGTATAATAAGGCCTTGCAAGCCACATAAATTGCAACAGGAAGTTTATAAGCGTAGCAATCTATATTGACAAATAATTTTGTATTGAAGCAATTCCACAAAGAAACACAAACTTAGGAGCAACCTAATTTCACAGTCACTTATAAATTATATATTCCTCTATAGTGATCCAAGGAAAAGAGGAGGCTTGATTTTAAAATAAATGCAATGGATTAAAAATGCAAGTATCCCCACTTTAAATTCTATCGTAAGTAGTCGACACAAGCAGCAAAGGACACAGATATTTGGTGCAAACATTTAGAAAAAAAAAAGGCTAGTGTAACCTAACATTTAATCAGAATAATTTTCAACTAGCCACTTTCTTACCTGAATTTTCATAAGTCACAAAACCAATTCCTCGATGTCCCTTTGTTGTTTGATCCTGCAAAGCATCGAAAATTATCATACAGCACCAAATGCATCCAAAAGCCAACCCCAAATAGTTGGGATAAGGGATGATGATGATGATGATGATGAAACGCATCCAATCTAAGCAAAAATGTACGCATCATAAACTATTAACAGATGATTCAATGGTACCTCACCAATTCCATGGAGATTAAAAGGAAGGGTGTGGTTTGTATAGAGCCTAGGCTCTAAACAACCACATTAGAGCCTACCTTCAAATAGTGTCGAGAAATGTGCTTTTAGTACTGGAAATCTTTGTGATAGCCTTGAAATATATTTTCATCTTTATTTATAAAGTTTAAAGCCCCAAATATAGTGTAGATCGACAAATCTATGAAAACTTAAAAATCTTGAAAATTGACAGTCAAAAAATGTGTTACAAAAAACACTATTTTTAAACCTTGAAATCCATTTTTTTCTAATGTCCATGCATCTTGATGTCGAGATGATTAATTTGAGGATATTTGGGCATCAGAATAACTGTAGTTGTTGGAAACGTCTGTGATTCTGAATCGTTTCTGGAATCGGAATTGCGTGTATCAGAAGTTTCGAAATCTAGGAATCGTTGTCCGTACAATTCGGATTTGAGAAAAATGATTCTCACTATTTCAGAATCGCGATTCAAAAAATTAGGAATTGTGTTTCCTATTTGCAAGAATTGATGTCCCTCCATGTTTGAATCACGTTTCATACCTCTATGGAATCATACATGACCCCACTTGTTTTGGTGGTTGCGGGAAACGTGATTCCTAAAAATATGGAATCGTGATTCTTAAAATTCTAGAATCGTTGTCCCTATCAACTTGGAATCATCATTCTCACCATTCCAGAATCGTGATTCTCCCCATATTGGAATCAAGATTCTCCCCTTACTAGAATTGCGAACCAATTGCCCTCCGGTATATGACAGAAGTATTCAGAAAATATATAAATTTACCTATTACTACAAGATCGAATATTGGTTTGTATATACTCAATCCAAGACTCCAAGTACTAATGTCAACCTTTATGATATCTTTGTGGACAATCCCATACAATGGACTCGGTCTACCCATAGCCCTATTACGCCTACAAGGTCTGGAGCTAAGAACAAGGCAAGCTCTCTTTACCTCCTTACATTGCATTATAAAACAAGCATATGACATGGTAATTCTTTTTTGTTAAATGTAGTTTTAAGTCTTTTGACTTTTGAAATTGAATTATCCAATTTTTAGTCAATTTCTTTGATATTTAATGATTAATTTAACTTAAAACACCACACAGGGCACTTCGCTCATATCCTTATTATCTTCTTATTTTACTTAAAGAAAAGCATTTTTATCCTCTTATTCAACTAGAAGAAATGATGGTGCCGATCATATATTAAACATTATTATATTAGTAGTTTAGTACCCACACCATTTACCAAACATTATTAAATTTGAAGTAACATATTTTTTTAGTATTATTTATTCTTGTAATAGTTCTTAAAAAGTAACATGGAATGAAGGATGGAAATTAGTAATTAAGAAAATAAAAAATTTAACATATTACTTATATTTTAAATTTTGATTTTATTGCCGTGTGCAATAACTTCAAATTCTCTCACGCTCTCATACATGTCGCACTCACTTATGATTGAGCACACATCGAAGGGTTTCTGCTCTCCCTATGCTCAGATATTACTCATATTTTAAATTTTGATTTTATTGTCGTGTGCAACGACTTCAAATTCTCTCACGTTCTCATACATGTCGCGCTCACTCATGATTGAGCACACATCGAAGGGTTTCTGCTCTCCCTATGCTCACATTGCTTCCTGAGAACATGGATTCGCAATTCCTCGATACTTTGAATCAACATTTAGCATAAGTAGAATTGCATTGTTGTGTAGCAAGGAATCACGATGTCTGTGATATAGAAACTTGATTCCAAACAACATGGATTCACAATTCCAAAACATTTGGAATCAACGTTTCTCATAAGTAGAATCGCATTCCTTTTTTTTTTGAGAGAGAAGAATCGCATTCTTGTGTATAGCTAAGAATCACAAAGTCCTCGATATGGAATTTGACTCCGGCAATCCAAGAATCGAGATTCCTAAACTAGGTGGAATCGTGTTCCGCAGAAAATGGAAACGTGATTCCTTTCTTTTAAAATCGACTTTCACCCGGGTAAATGCCGAATCGAGATTCCGAAAATGGAATCGCTACCCTCATAGGTGATTCGGGTAACTATAAAAACAACCTCTTCTGGTGAAATTTTTTAAGTAGGCTCAAATTTGATTGTTTAGAGCCTCGGCTCAATATAAACTTTTCCCTTAAAAGAATAGTCTAAAAATCTACTAAGCAACTTTATCCAAATAGGGAATAAATGAGGTAAATGGTGTTGCATATAGTCGGGTAAAGTTTGTTGCCACAAGTAATGGTTTGCGGTAATGGTACTTAGTGCTGCTACAAGAAATGAATGTACAACTCTATATGTATCATCTTCCCTATTTCATACTCTTCATAATAAACAAGTTTTATTTCTTATCAATAAGAAAACATATTCAGATATAAGAAATGGATATGAAAAAGTAAAGAATAAAAGAAAAATAATTCTATAAATGCAGGAAACATCAGTGCCTTTCAACAACACAAACTACAACTAGACTTGCATCCTTGTGTACAAGGTGAGGCACCCAGAAATTCATCAAAACCATTTTATATTATCCAATTCCCAAGCTAGTATGTTAAGCAATCCAGTACTCTATAACTCAAAATAAAACTAAGCATGGATCAAAAAGGTCGACTGTGATTCACAACAAACTATCCAGGACAAATGACATTACTATTCACAACAGAGGAAAAAAAAATTTACATGCATAAGATAGACTATTTCAAACTATCCAGGACAAAATTTACTGCTCGTAACTCATACTCAGCGAAATAAATCACATTATTAGAGCATCACATGAACAGCAATATTTGAAGCAATACAAAAACACCAGAAAAGAATAGGAAAAATTTACAAAAGAAGGAAGGGCCTGAAGATGCATCCTTTAATCAGGAACAGGATGAACTTTAAGTCTTAAAACTATTCCCTAAATGTTCATAACAACTCATTTAATGCACCACACATTCCAATGAAATATGACCTACCTGTGCAGCCACTCCAGAACTACAAGTGATAGGCAACTGAGTTTCAATTCACAGTTGTTTTCATCAGTAAACCAAGCTTATTATCCATTTAATTACTCAATTAACCACTTTGAATATCAGTACTTTTAAGGTACCAACACGCTTAAATCCAGTATTAGTAGTTTGCCTCAGCCAACTTCAATTAATACATAGACTATGTCATTTATGCGAAGATTATCCAGATAATTATCCATTTACACAAATGTAAGCATATTACTAGAAACACAAACACCTAAATGCAAGAGATCCATGGTAGACCTACATCCTCGACAAAAAAAGGCCACTCTCCACAATCCAATTCCCACAAGGGGATGAACATGGGGACCAATACCCACAAGGATAATTTAACCTCAACAACCTTTCAAACAATAAATTTTAAGGCTGGAATGGGTTGTGAGAGGTGGAATTACTAAATATGAGGCTGCTTTTTACTAAGAAGTTGTTTGTTATGGGTAACTTGGTCATTAAGTAAAGTCACGTGTCTTCATCACTAAAAGAAAAGCAATACTTTTGTCGTCTTTAGAAGGGTACAGTTGAAATTCTCGCAATAGGGAAAGGGTCTGTCCTAATAAAGTTCCATGTCACTTACTTTCAAACTGCCACTGTACTTTTGTGAAACTTTCTAACATAACCTGGAAAAACCACATGCATGCATGCACGCACACAGAGACACAGATCACACATGTCTAGTATCAACTTAACAAGAAAAGCGAGATAAAGGCTTCTATTATAGGATTGAGCAAGAAAACTTTCAGCTCACCTTAGGCATGTATAGATCAGTGATTTCACCATATGTCTCAAAATATCTGTAAATATTTCAAAGAGAAGTCAGGAATCCCTTGTGTAGAAATATACAAGTGCATTTTCAGAAGCATATGGTGTTCAACAAAGATCATGAAGCAAGATTATGAATTAGGAAAACAAGTACACCAAAACATTGATTCTTGAAAAAACTAAAATTTGGAAAGAGAATTACTCCCGAAACATTGCTTCTGTCACAGAATGGGGAATTCTGGCAACAAATATCCGGGTAATTTTCTTTGAAGGCGCTCTCATCTCCTCCTACATAAAAACAAATGGGCATTTTAGTGCTATCATAAGCACCTTAGATCTAGGAAGTATTAGGCACATGCATAAAAAGTTCATTACTTAAAATGGAAAATGAAAAATCTGATGATGAATCATCCAATTAAATCAATGTTAGTTAACCATCAAACCTACCCTTGGTGTTGCCACTTTGACCTCCAGCATTCTGCTCCCAAGAATGTGTTGAGTTTCAAGAACTTTCTGTTAAACAAGCAAAAATAATGAACCTCAGAAGCCCAGAAACACAAAGACCAAGTGTCACATAAATCACTAGACATTAAGGATCATATGGCTTTCAGCAACTGCAGCCTAAGAAAATCCCACATCACAGATGAATGCCAGCAATTGCCAACACCTTAACTCTATAATTATGCAATCTCACAACTAAACAAGAATCTCAACTAATCTTCCTTCTAAGCCCAACATCTCCAGATAGACCCTTTTATTTAGAAGCAAGGAAGCACATTTAGTTGATCTCATTGTCACCTCAGCGATAATAATTGGGCCTCGCTGAAACTTTCATGTTTAATTTTATATGTAGCCAAGAAAATCATTTAATCAATTTTACTGTAGAAATGTGAACCAGGGTGAAAATAAACAAATGACACATTGGCATTTGATGGTGCAGCACCCAAGGACACCAAGAGAAGGCATGCCAAGGTGGGTCAGCAAAGGACCCCACATGAAACCTAGAGAGACTCTAGTTGGGATATCGAGTCATTAAGAGGATTCCCAAGTACAAATGGACCTCCGCATGGTTCCAATTAGATTTGGAAGGGCAGCATCTTGTTCAATCTAAAGCTCAGTCCTCCAAGACTCCTGGATAAAGTCCAGTCCCAGGCAGAGATACCAATCCAATGGTTGACGATAATCACAAATATCAGTAGTTGTCCAGTAGTAGATTCCAGAGGGAAATGCACCTAAGATCACAGACCAACTGCGTGCGGATGGACGGAGAACAGAAGGATTTCCTAACCAACTTCGAACTGCAAGCGAACCTGTGGCTTTCGCCCCAGAGGTGAACCATCAATCAAAACAGGGCAGGTGGTTTGATTGTTTACTGAGTGGGTTCCCAAAATTGGTAAGACATCTTTCTCTGATTACTTCCTAGTTGCAATAGGTTTAGAGTTAGCATTCCCAATTGTACCTAAAACCTTTCTATGCCCACCTCGCATGTTTTTTTTTGGATAAATATTTTGAATTTGAATCACCATTGAACTTGTGTAATAGCAAGCTCAGTACCTGAGCATAACTTTTAAGACCAACACATCTAAAACCACCATTTCATAAGGACCACATTTCCAGAGATAGTTCATGGAGATCATTGCTGCAATAAACAGTTCTACAGGCAACAGAATTTTGCAGATACTTCATAAGAACTATTGTCGCACACAACACTATTTTGGAAAGGTTTTTTCATGCCTCATAGTTGCTTCCTAGAATCTAAGATTGCTACAACCAGAGCATGGAAAGTAACTTTAAATGAAAATAAAAATGATCAGGTCATATGAAAAATATTAAAATGCAAGATGAATCAAATCCACTTAAATTGGTCACTGCACCTTGGGATGAAATAGAAGTACATATTGGAATTATCAGATTCCTTTTTCATAAACCAAATATTTATCCTTTGTACAACAATACCATCGTACATTAGTCCAATGGGTTAAATAAATGAAAACTATAAGTCTCGTAACAACTACTAATTGAAAGGTGGCAATATTAACTGCTCATCTCAGACATCAAAAAGATGCAAAACTGCATGTGGCGCTGCTGAATGCTTTTAGTGACAACTACATCAGCGTTACTTTAACTACCATCCAATAAAGAGCCAAAAGAAATATGATTTTGTGAACAACTTTCTAGCAGGAATGAAGACACATCTGACAATCGAAGTGTCCACGATTCCAAAATATGACAAAGAATGAAGAACATAAACCAGCCAAGATTTATTGGGTAGATCAGCCGAATTACTGATGGGGAAGTTTTAAGGAAAAAAAACAAATACAAAATGCGAAAAAAGCTTTGGACAAGTTAAAATTAACTTAAATAGAAAACATTCACTAATATATATTCAATATCATACCTGGCACAACATTATTCATCTAGTTTGCACACATTATTCATCCAGCTTTCTTGTCAACCATTACATACAACATACTACAATAAACTATTATCCTTAAGTGGTGGAGGCAGATACTGAAAAAGGCAGGCAATGTCAACAGGAAGCCACCAATATTATGATATATATATATATATATATATATATATATATATATATATATAGTATATATACCTACGTCTAGACTACTCTAGTAACGTAACTAACGTAACGTTACGTTGTTTAACTTAGTAGTAACGTACGTAGTACGTTACGAGTA
>NW_006495933.1:240352-250381 GCF_000471905.2 Amborella trichopoda | reverse complement strand
TATAGCCAGCTCTGATCCTGATAGTCCAAAGGTCCTGTTATTACTATGAAGTCAGTAGCTGACATGCGGCTTCCAGCAATTCTTTTGTTGTTCTTTTTGTTCATTAAAGCCCCATCAAAAGACCTCCAAAACGAACCACATTGATGAGATGGACGCAAGTAACAAGAAGGATGTCGCATGATGATCAAGACTGTCTTTGAGGCCACCAAGAAAACTAAATATTTAATAATTTCACGATAACCATCTCAAAACAGAAGTCAGTGGTTGGCTTGGCTACTCCCATAATAATCATCAGTCCACATAGTACCATAGCTCATATGATGTAAGAATAAGTTCAGTTTTGAGCTAAGCATCTAACAACATTACATGAAGAACTTAGAGGCCCCAGAGGTCATGGATTGGGACAAACATTACCACCAGTTTCACAACATGTAATTGAGACCAAATTTTAAACGACCAGACTTACCTCCCAACTTGCCTAGTGCTAGTTTTAGTCGACAAGGTCTCTTGCTTGAGTCTTGAGGATAGTCAAACCAAAGAAACCGAAATAAAATGAACTACTACATATATTCAATACCATACCTGGCACACATTATTCATCCAGTTTTGTTGTCAATCATTACATACAACATACCAAAATAAACTATTATCCTAAGGTGGTGGAGGCAGATACTGAAAAAGGCAGGCAATGTCAACAGGAATGTCACAAGTGAAGCTACCCATATTATCATATATATATATATATATATATATACACACACATTGATGAGATGGATGCAAGTAACAAGAAGGATGTGGCATGATGATCAAGAAACACATTGGCTTGGCTACTCCCATAATAATCATAAGTCCACATAGTACCATAGATCATATGACATAAGAATAAGTTCAGTTTAGATCCAAGTATTTGACAACATGACGTGAAATAACTTAGAAGCCCCAGAGGTCATGGATTGGGACAAACATTACCACCAGTTTCACAACATGTAATTGAGACCATATTTCAAACGACCAGACTGAGCTCCAACTTGCCTAGTTTTATTTCTAATCGACAAGGTCTCTTGCCTGAGTCTTTTGAGGATAGTCAAACCAAAGAAACCTAAATAAAATGACACTCATTCAAAGCTTATAAGATTCACTCAAAAGTCAGCACTGCCAAGAGCTGATTCGACTCAGGTCCCATGTCAACTCACCGACTTTATAAACTGTGATTTAGATGATAATTGTATAGCAAGTGATCAACAGATGACAACTAGTTCAACCTAAGAAAAGGAGACTTGAACGAACCATAGGGGTCCCAGAGATCAATTTATATCTTAAAATTCATCCACACTTGCATAGCTAGCAAGCTGCATGAGGACTAGATGCATTTTTTAAGTCAGTTTTGAATCACATGTAGATACAAATTAAACAGCCCTATAAATCCGGGAAGCATGCATCCAATGACCATTGTCTCCGATATGACTTCAACATAAAACCAAGAGAGCACAACCACCACCTAGTCCCTCCCTAGTTCACAAAATTAGCCCACATTGTAGCCTTATCTTGAATTCATGATTTACCATGTTACCATGGCATCCAATATGCTCTCACCACAAAAATGGAACTCTATAATCTCATGGATCGAGGGTATCTATTGCACAAGAACACCTTAACTCTATCTTTAAATATTCTATGCTACATTATATATGATTACTTTACAGAGAGAAATCTATCTCAATTAACATAAATGTCAAGCATGAACCAAATACAACCAAAGATCAATATCATGGCATAACTCAAGTGTCCAAATAGATAAAGTAACAAGTCCACCTAGCATTTTTTTTTTTTTAAATGTAAGTCCACCTAGCAATCGTGTACACCTTAACATGTCCACATAGCACCGTGAAATTCAAATATCTAAAGTTTGAAAGCTTTCTATCAAAATTTGTACCTTTTCTCTTCTATTAACTTTTATCAGTTCAAACATATGCTTCATGCGGAATCATTTGAAACATAAGCAAAGATTCTGAGTCACTCAATTCAAACAAGAACAGAAAAATGTCAGAATCAAAAGTCACAAGCCAAACCTTGGCATCTTCAGCTGAAGCAAAAGTAACATAGCCAAAGCCCCTTGACCGACCAGTTGAACGCTCCTAGAAATTCCATAAAACATGTGAGAAGAGACAATTTAGAGTGTAGAAATGCAAATGATACAAAAACACAACCTAGAAAATCTTCATCTGCATGTATAAAAGGAAAGAAGATGCTTCGAGTAATGCTTCGAGTAATGAATTGCTATTTTAAGGAGAAGGATTTCTGGAAGCTCTATGCCTCTATGAAAAGATAACGAACATAAAATGCACACAATGCATCTTAGAATGGCTAATTTGATCACAAATGAGTTTTGTGGATTTTCTTTCAGAAAGAATCATAAGGGGAAATGACAACCTTACAAATCTAAAAATTGAAAAAAAAAATAAAAATAAAAGAACTATAGATGCCTCGGATGTGTGACAAACATTAGTCGATGAAATTGCATGCCTGTAAAGATATATATCACAAACTACCAGATATGCACCCCATTGTATGAAAGACAACTCTCAGTAAGCCACAACTGCTATCAGAGAAGCTTCAAAGTGAAATATTAATGCACTTGCAAACCTTTTGCTGCCTTCATTTCATGCTTCTGAAGTCAATTTTTTCATAACTATTAATTATGCATGAGAAAAATCACAAACGGGGAACATCCAAAGGCAATCCTACATAAACAAAGATAGAAAGAACATCCATAGAAGCAATTCAAATATCAATTTATGAAACCCAAACTTCAAAAGTGAAGCAGGATGTGCAATACAAGACAGTCAAAGTGTCAAACAACCACATCATTGTGCAGCTTGTGAAAATGGCCCTAAACATGACCTGAAACAAAAAGGTTAAACATCGAGTCTCCAAGAAAAAGTTAACCCACCTAATGATGTTTCCCCACCCACACGCCTCCCCCTCCTAACACCTTAAACATACTAGAAGTACTCCACCAGCTGAAGAAACAAAGACCCCATCACCCCATAACTTCATAATGTTTCATGATTAAATAGCCATATATGCCTCCATAACCTCCCCTTGATACCTGATCTTGAATGGCTACCTCGAAAACCAGCCACCCTAGATTGCCTTTCCAGCAAACAGTCTCTATTGGCATGAGGCAACCAAAATGAGAGTGACAACAAACTTAAGATTTGGAAGCACCAACGATTTCCTAGCAGTACTCCCACAACCCCCCCACACAAAGTCCCTCACTTGAAAGAATTAAGTGATACCTATGAAGCTATCTGACGTTCCTACACATTGATGCTAAACACTCACATCCCCTAAAGCTCCCATTATTCGTAGCCTTCCCTGAGCTACAAATAATGGCAAATGGGGTCAAGGCGTTCAAATGGAGAACATCAGATGAGCCAAGGTCATGGTAAATGCAGAAGCACAACCAACAGCAATAATTATTAGGCAACAATAGCCCTAAAACTAATTACCAATAAGAAAATTAAACTCATCAATAAGTTATGACTTTTGGAAGCAGCATCTTGGCTAGTACAGAATGTGCTTCTAAATACCAATCCAATATTCCAATACCCTAATTACCACAACCCCAGAGCTCCTATCGACTTTGGCAAATACATCTAGCAGACAGGAAGGACCAACCTCCTCAAATTCATTTTCCAACAATCTCATCATGCTCTCTAGCAGACAGCAACGACCAACCTCCTCAAATACATTTTCCGACAATCTCATCATGCTCTCGCTAACCATTGTGAACCCAAGATTTTTCAGGCTCACCATATACCATGATTGCAGGCTCTTCATGTAATTAAAAAAGCAAAAAAGAAACAGAGAAAGACTGAAAAAATAAATAAATGGAAGGAGAATGCACTTTTTTCATCCCATTCAGCAACCATTCTTAGAACTCATTTACCCCAAGCATTTCACCATACGGCCAAATAAATGTTCCACACGACCCTCTATTACAGTTTTGAAACAACATATGAAAAACCCATGACTTTGTTTGAATTCATAACAAATAATAATAATAATAATAATAATAATAATAATAATAAAAATAAAATAACAACAACAATAATTATAATAATAATAAACAAGAACAAGAACAATAATTATCATAATAATATCGAACAATAACGAACAGCAACAAAGAGAGGTAAGTATTTCATTCCAAAATCATGCAAATTAAGGGACAAAATAATATTTTATATCTAAAATAGATGAAGACTAACAAAAGGATTGAATGATGAATAGCTCACCTTCATGACAATGGCATCTTCCAGTTCCCCAAATTTGCTCATGTAGTCCCTTAAGCCCTCTGTATCGACATCCCAAGGGATTCCCAGCACCTAGCTCACAAAATCCAGTGAATAAATTTTTTTTAAACAATAACTGAAATCTCACATGTCGTTTTTTTCCAATTTCCAACCCCAAAAAAAAAAAAGCATCTGGATGGAGAGAGAAGTAGAGGAAATAGAAAGTGAAAAAGAGAAGCTTGGTGTATACTAACCACTAGCTTGTTCTCCATGATGGTTAACAGCTCTGATGCAAAGGGGAAGAAGGGTGAACAAATCTCACTCCCCACCTCACAAAACACACTCTCTCTAACCCCTGCACATGACCACACCTCTTTCTCACACACTCACCTCAGAAATCATCCACTCACACGCAAACATGCAACAAAACCACAAAACAAAGCCTCTTTCTCAAACCCTAACAAACGGCCCCTGGCCTCGGCCCTGGCCATAGCCATGGCTGCAGGCCTTTTTCCCCCTGATACTACAAAAATCACACAGCAATGAGTCATTATATATTTATTTAGGTTAGGACCCAAACTTTCTCTCTCTCACTAACCTGTATTTTCCGCTCGCTCCCTCCTCTTCCTCCTCCTCTATTCGCTCCCTCCCTCCCTCGCTCGCTCCCAGAGCCTCTATCTCTCGCCCTCTCCCTCGCTCTCTCCCTGATTTGGAATCACAAGCCCCATCCGCTTTGGGCCCCCTTCTTGCGTATATATAGGCCCTCGCCTCGCCGTTGCCCTACCTGGAGTATGATAAATTCGATGATTAAGGCCCGGCCTTTGTGTAAATAAAATAAGGGAAAGTATCCTTTGGCACACGGTGGACACCTTTAATTTTACCAATTAAATGTGAAATGGGATGGTTACTTTTATTTTATTGACCACACTCAATCTTTAGAATATATTTTTTTAAGCTTGATACATCCGAGCTATTAGATTTCACATCGGATGGTTATAACTAATTGTGACCTCCTTATATCAAAAATAAATGATCTCATTACATACAAACCTATAAATAAATGCTCACCTCAAATCTTTTAAAAGTACTTTCGGCAATAGAAATCTACATGATGAATCTAAAATCAATTTTCAACACCGACAATAAATTTTGAAACTCAAAAAATAGTACAGATGCTACAGATTTATAAACACTTATTTTTAAGGTGAAATGGACTGCCTAGATAATTTGTTATAATATACACTAGTTTTAGAGCTTAAAATCTTTTTCTTTTTTTTTTTTACAACCATAATGTTCAAGCCAATTCGATCGATATAAAGTTTTTCTAATGATTGAATTGTAATTTTCAGTGAGTTATGAGTTGAGGCTTTACTTATATTCATGGGGTTGCAGCCCTATCAAACCATTTTCCAAATTTGATATGTTTAAAAGCCAATTTCTCATCTAGATGGGAATCGATCATGACCGAACATGTTTAAGGATGACATAGGTCGTGGCCAGGTATCCTCCCTAAAACACCACTTATAATTTTTTTTAGTCTTCTAAGCTTATTGAATATTTTTAGGTCCTTTCGAAATCCCCACCCTATAAACTTTTATTTTAATTTTAATTTTATTTTAAATTTTTTTATATTTTTTTATCACTGACTCAGACCAATCCAGATCCAATCCAATGATTTGATGTGCATTTGTTGGTAAATAATCTACCCCACTAATTCGAGTTTTAAAATATTGTTTGATATCATTTAATCAAGTCACTATTTCCAATATGATGCATCTAGTGGCATATCAACTCCATCTAAGTTTTTGTTTCCCATTCGATGTAATTGTGCAACAAATGTGTCATATAAACATAGATGCGATTTGTATAAGATTGCAACCTTTACTTGTAGAAGTAAGGTCACCATCTTTGAGTACGCCAAACATGATCACATAGAAGGCAGAATTATTATTTGGAATGACATATTCTAAACAACTTACCAATGGAGCTAAACATAAACACATAACACTGCTTTTTATAGATAATGAGGTATTCCATACAAAATAAATACACATGGTTTCTGTTCAATATTGTTGTAATGAATTTACAATTTATTATTTTAGGGTATTTTTGACAAAATTGAATCTCAATATTTAGAGTTTAAAAATTTTGAATAAAGGCATTGCTGGCATTTCATATATCCGAAATATATAATATCCTGATGCATGTTAGCTTGTGTATGTTTGGCTATCTACGTGTATTAAAATTTCATAGATTTTGACTTGGCCAAAAAAAAAAAAATTGTCAAATTTTCCCAAATCTATTAGAGCTTGAATAGAACTTCTCTGTCCTTTCCCAGGGTGACCATATTTAGGCTTGATCTATTTACATTAAACAACATCAAGCCCACTTGTATAAATGATGCCTTAACACAAAGAAAGAAAAGCACGAAATTAACCAACACAAGTCATGTACACTCTCTTTCTCCAAATAGCAATGTGAACATGAGATCCAAAATAGTTAATGTTAAAGCTCGGAATATCATATTGGGGTCTTAAACTTGTCTTTAGGATAGGTCATGTTAACGCTCGACATCTTCTAAGCTGCTTCCAATTGCCACGAGTCTTGAAAAAAAATCTACCATTTGGGCTTTTGGTTGCCATTCGCGATTAAAGTTCAGAGCTCGAGCTTCAACAAAGAGAGAGGGTGAGGGAATGGGCAAAGATTAAAGCCTTAGGGCTGGTAGAGAGTGCTCAAGCTTCAACAAAGAGAGGAGAGGAAGTGGGCAGAAGATTAAAGCCTTTGGGTTTGTTGAGAGTTTATAGAGAGAGAAAATGGGTGTATGGAGAGAGAGAGAGAGAATGAATAACGGTGGGACAAAGGTTGGGGCATCTTGGCTAAGAGAGAGGCCCCATGTGAGACTTAGATGTAGAAATGGAGCAAAAACCATGCTAATTATTTTTGATGGAGAAGTTATATAGTGCAAAATTCAATTTCTCTTTGAATTTTTGAAAATACAGATTTTGGACTTTCATCTCGATATTTTAAGATACAATTGTGGGTTATTAAACATGGTTTTCTTCTTTTAGGATTAGAATTTTTTTAATCGCTCAAAACTCAAAAATATTCGTATATTTGTTTGCAATCAATCATAGCTTTAGTTATTTACATATTTAGTAATTCACAAGGAGTAGAAGTTGAAGGAATTATATATGATAACAACTTTAACCTCTTTGTCTCTACACTTATGATTATTAAAACAAAAAAACAAAAAATCACTAGATGATTATTAAACAAAAAAACAAAAATGAAATTTGAGTTTTCTAACCGTTAGATCCCACCCTCTAAAAAATGGATGGCTTCTATTCAATTTTGAGACATTATTTGTTTCAAGTGCATAAAAAGTGCAATCAGGAAAAAAAAAAATATTGATGTTAATCAATGTGTCGAAGGGATTACCCCAAAATTTGAGATACCAAAACTAATCGTAGTTGGGGTTTTACCCGAGTGAGTAAATGGACAGTATACTCTCGAAGTAGTAGAATATCTTTTGACATAACTAATATTGAGTTGGAAAAGAGAAACAAGGAATATCAAGTGGTTCCAAATGAATATGAGTTCCATGAACTAGACTATGATATTAGGATTCGATATAAAAAGTCCTACACATTTCTACTGATTTAATAGGCATTATCCTTCATTGATACAAAACCATGCAACGGTGAAAAACATTTAGAATAACTCAATCCAACTATTTAACTACAATATAATATTCCTTCTTCTTTTTTAACTAATAATACAAACTTGGAGTTTCAACTTGGGTCTCTCATAAATTTTCAGTAGAGAAAGGACAATGTCATGCTAATCAATAGTTATGGATGATAATTAACATAAATTTTCCCTCTTTTTTATTTTAACATAATGTTTTATTATTTTAAAAATACTCTATAATTCAAATAGTTAAATCTCATTAATTACATAAGCATTATCAAATCAAGGTGACATTCTGGGGACAAATTGCCAAAAGAAAGTCTTGAACTAGCACTAACAAATAATATAATAGTTATTACAAGTATATGTGTTACCTTGATCCAAGATAATATCTCATCTTCATTAAATTTAGCTCTACAACAATATCTATACTACATTATTAAGTTATAGTTAAGGAGTGGATACGTGTTGAGAAAATAAGAAGGGATGTTAATACTATAAAGATTGTAGGATACATTTTCCATCTTTAGGTAGAGAGAGAAAGATATGTATCCCTCTTTACATACACAACGTAGGAGAACAAAATTTAAGAAAGAGAGGCACACCCATATTTAGGGGAGGAGAGAGAGAGAGAGAGAGAGAAATCACCTTTATCTTTTTGTGTTTATCAAATATATCTCTTTTCTTTTATCTTTTAAGAACTTTTGGTAAGTTCAATATAATATATTAGCAAATCTATATTGATTAAGATGAGATTTAGAAAGAAGTTAACAACTTGAGATACACGATCTCTCTTTCCTTAACGAAAGATGGTTGGGCCTGGATTTATCATCGCTCGGGCTCCCTCGGGGACCCGGGCTCGATGAACCCCCTCTCGAAAAACCACTCGACGCGTGTGGATAGGCATTTCCTATAGGGAGAGGATTTTAAAGTAGTAACGATGTGGACTCGAACACTTACCTCACCGCAATTGAGTTCATGGGATGTGTCTGGGCCGTAGCCCTCTTAGATCAATTACTAAAGCCCTCCAGCAGTCTAGCAGCGTGATTGAATTCGGCCACCTCAGAAATCGATATCTCACTTGGACTCTCACTAAAAGACTGCTTTGTAGAATCCGCTTATAGTAACCTCCTCCTAATTATGCGTATGGGAAATGGATTCTAGTTTTAAAGGCTAGAGTAACAGGAAAGATAGATCAGAAAGAGAAGAATAAGAGAAGAGTAAGAGTGGGTTGATGAGGTTTAATTTTTTGGGGATGAGAAGAAGAAATAGAAGAAGAGGAGATAGAAGAAGTGAAGATATGACCCGAGAATCGGGCAACCTCTCGGTGTAACTTCTCCGAAGAGGTATTACCGGAGACAAGGGAAAGCACCAGGCTTAAAGCCTTGGAACCCCAAGGATTTGGAAAGTGGAGTCGCGTGACTTAGCCCGTAACTATGTCACTAACCCAAAGAGCCCATTAAAAGTGATACAGTGAGAGAAGAGAAGAGAATGAAAGAGATAGAAATCTCTCACAGCTCGAACACTGTATAATCAAGTGGTTAGAGTAGTTCAAGAGTTAAAACTCTTAGAAAACTGTCTCAGGAGGACCCCTGCCCGAGTGATCTAGCACAAGATGTGTCTCTTACGACCCAAAACACTATGTGAACTGATGGTTAGAGCAACAGCCCAAGAGTTAGAACTCCAAGAAACTATCTTAGGAGGATCCCGACTCGAGTGAGAGAAGATATGGGTGAAAAAGTAATGAAATACAAGTGGATGAATGAGAGGTGAGAGAAGGATAGAATGAATGAGAGTGAGAAGATAAGGATGGATGAGGTGATGCGAATTAGATAGAGTGGAGTAAGACAGTGAGATAGGAGAATTAGAGAGATAAAGAGAGAGGATGGACCCGCCTATGGCGCGGTCCGTGTGTCTAAGGGTTAGGTAGAGAGTGATGAGAAAGAGAGGGAGAGACAGACCCGCCTATGGCACGGGTCTGTGACCTGGAGGGGGTGAAAGGGTGCAAGAAGGAGAGAGAGAGAGAGAGAGAGAGAGAGAGAGA
>NW_006495933.1:188550-239516 GCF_000471905.2 Amborella trichopoda | reverse complement strand
AAGAGAGAGAGAGAGAGAGAGAGAGAGAGAGAGAGAGGAAGAGGAAGGGCTCAGACCCGCCTTGGATCCGAGTGGAAGAGAGAGAGGGCATAAAGAGAGAGAGAGGAAGAAGAGAGATAATACAGAGGAGAGAGAGTGGACTTAAAGTGGGCTCGAGCCTAGGTTCGCCTTCGAGGGTCCATTTTGCATGTACCTTAGAGTGAGGTCTTGGTTCTTGTAGGTTAAAGCTAAGGTCTGGGTTCTACGTATATGGACCTAGGTGGGTTGGGATAAGGTAAGGTGTATGAAATCTAGGGTGTAAGGATTAAGCTAGTGTGTATGGAAGGTTTAGGGTTTATGGTAGACTAGGGTGTATAGATACTAGGGTGCATGGAAGCTAGGGTATATGGAGTAGGCTAGGGAGTTGGGAATCTTAGAGCATATGAAAGCTAGGGTGTATGGAGTAGGCTAAGGAGTATGGACAATGCTAGGTGTTTGGAGTAGGATAGGGTATATGGGGTAGGGAGTTGGGAGATCTAGGAAATGGGAAGTCTAGAGTTTTAAGGAGTAAAGGGTACCAAGGATAGTTTCTCTCTCTACTAATTGTTTTTCTCTCCTCTCTCTTTGAGTTTGGAATTGGGATCAAAGAAAATGAAGAAGCCTAAGCTCTTTGATTTCTCAAACTCTTTTCATTGATTTCCAAAATTCATTTACAAATGACTTCACTTTGCTTATATAGAGTAACCCCAAAATGTGGGTGGAGACTAAAAAACCCCTCGATTTGTTAGAAATTACACATTTAATAAATAAAAATAATAATATATTTTTTGGAATTAATGATCAAAATACCCCTAAGTACTTTTTATGAAATGACAAAACCATCCCTCCATGAGGGGCCTCTTGCCATTGCTAGGTCTCGAGAGTTTTTTCTGATGTTTCTAGTGGCAATTCGAGAGATCAAATGTGTAGAATTGTCTATGATGCAAATCTGACAGATCTTCGGGTGTTGAAGATCTCTTGGATATGACACCTTAAACTAATGAAAATGAAATGGTAAAGAAAGTGAGACAAATCTAATTCAGTTACGAGGCCAGATCTGCCCAGAAATGAGCATATCTACTCTCAGCTATGTGGCTGAGCCAGCATGATCCAAGACATTACAAAATATGATTTTTAAGTAAATCAACATATCAAAATAAAATGAAAACAATAAAAGCAAAAGAGATAAAATGGAGGAAAATGACACCGAACCGGGCCGGATGGCCCAGGACTCCCGAGTCTTATAGGGCTCACCCGTATCAGAACCGGTCCTCTTTTGTCTCTCTGATCCGGATATTGGCCAGCAAGTCTCTTCAGTATAGGGTGGTTGTGCCCTATAGATGGTTATAGGTATCTTAGATTTAGGCTCTCTCAAGCTTAAGGGTTGACGTTCCAGGAGGCTGGGGGTTTCCTAAAGCTATCCCTAGGGTTTCTCATCTTTATGAGTTTTCTATCTCTATCCTTCATCATTCCCCATCTATCCCTTAGTCGTTCTCCTCTAAATACCCATGAAAAGATGCCTTATAGGGGTCAAAGCTTGTTGGGACAGATAAACTTACATAACAAACAAATCCCCGGTCAAAAAGTGTGAATTTTGAGGGTCACTGATCTAGGTGACACGCCTAGTGTCACCCAAGTAAAGTGTAAAAATCATCTAAAAAGGGCCAAATTTCAGTTTGGGGCAAAAGGGGCTGAGTGACACGAGCCATGTCGCCCAAGCCAAACTTGATCAAAATCCAAAATTTTCATTTTGAGTGCATTCGTTATCCTCTTGTGAAGCTACCAGAAAACATTTTGGTCAAAACGAATTTGTTTACTATTTTTAATGAGTTTTTTGGTAAAACATGACATTTACTAAATGACTTGGGCGACGCCAGTGGTGTCGCCCAAATCAAAACTTTTCCAAATTGATTTTTCTTTCAATTTGGACGTCATCCTCAATATCTTATGGAGGTCTCAGAAAAAATTTGGGTCAAAATAGATATTTTTAATATTTTTAATGATTTTTTGGTAAAATATGGCATTTACAAAAATCTAGGTCAAAACAGGGTTTTTGCAGGGTTCTGGGCAGGCAGCCTGGTTCCGGGTTACAAGATAGGTTGTGTGAACTATGGATTTGGATTTACTATGATAAGTGTGGTTCTAAGAGTGCATGAAATCATAGAATTTACTAGATTTAAAATGGGGTGTCTACAATTGCCCCTCTTTGGCACTCTCTATCCTTCGAGGGACAGAGGAGTGGCAAAGAAGTAGACACTCTGGTATTCCTTGTCCTTCGAAGGGCAGGTGAATGTCAAAGACAAAGTAGACATTTTAAATTTCGTCCTGAAGTCACATGGTTATGGGGCACACTAATTATCCCTCCAAGTCATTGCGCTCATCGAGCTCACCCACTTAGGGCATTTTTCCTCCCAAGGTTTTCGGCGTGAGATGTCGATGAGTTATATAAGCTTGAAACTCGAGTTGGATTTTCTGGCCATGCCACTTAACTTCAGGGTTTTCACAATTTGAATTTTTTTAACCCTGACATTTTCTTTGATCTCCTTAGGGTTTCCTAAGGCTGTCTATAGGGAAAGGCTTTCTTTGGGTAGAGACTTGTCTGACCGAATCTGAAGTGAGAGACGAGGCAGCAACACGGCAATTGTAGCAAACGTGGTAATCATCATATACGGGTGTCCAAGCTCCTTTGTTTTTAGAAGTCTTTCAGTAATTTTGAAAGTAGGGGGAGATTTGAGATAGAACCCGGAGCAGGGACAAGTTATGATTTTAACAAAGAAATTAAAGTTTAGGAAAACACAAGACATATAATGAAAATTTTGAAAAGGGAAAGATATTCCAAAAAACGATTGGTTAGCAATTTTAGCTCTTGCAACCATAGAGCGCTCTAAGAAGTTTAGCGTCATGCAGTGATGGACCTTTTTACGTCAATACCGAGATAGACGGAATACACTCGACCCTTTTACGTCATACGGGAATAGACGTTTTTCGTTGAACAGGGTGGTTGTGCCTTAAATACACCTGACCTTTTGTGTCATACGGGGCTAGACGATACCTGCCTCGGCTCTTTTACATCGCATGAGTTTGACGTTGAACTAGATACACCCGACCTTTTACGTCATACGGGGATAGACGTTTTTTCCAGGGTGGTTGTGCCCTGGATTCACCCGACCTTTTGCGTAATACGGGGCTAGACGTTACCTGTCTCGGCTCTTTTACTTCGCATGAGTTTGACGTTTTTCCTATCTCAACTCTTTTACGTCGCACGAGTTTGACGTTTTTCCTATCTCGACTCTCTTACGTCACACAAGTTTGACGTTTTTCCATTGAAGAGGGTAGTTGCACCTTGGATTGGACTTTGGTTGGCAGTTTAAGCTCATGCCACTAAGGAGCGTTTTCTGTTTTATTTTAGTTTTTTGAAAATTTTATTTTTGGAAAATTGGTTGGCAGTTTAGGCTCATGCCACCAAGGAGCGTTGTCTTTTTTTTTTTTTGAATTTTTGAAATTTTTATTTTTATTTTGTTAAAATTCGTTGGGAGTTTAGGCTCATGCCACCAAGGAGCATTTGAAATTTTTGAAAAATTAATTAAAATGTTTGAAAATATTTTTATTTTTGAAAAATTGGTTGGCAGTTTAGGCTCGTGCCGCCGAGGAGCGATTGAAATTTTTGAAAATTAATTAAAATGGTCGTAAAAACACATGACAACACTAAGGACCATACCCGGAAGACCCTAAAATCAAGTGAGGGCATTTTTGGGAAAAAAGTTTTGGGCGACACGGGTAGTGTCACTTGGGCGTGGTGTCGCCCAGCTAATTTTTTTTTTATTAAGTAAGAACATGGGGGAATAAAAAAGGAAAATTTTTGGCAAAAATATATGGCCGACACCAGTGGTGTCGCCTAGGCGACACCAGGCGCGTCGCTCCCACAGGCTAGGCGACACGGCTGGTGTCGCCCGTAAATTTATTATTATTATTATTATTATTATTTTGAACAAAGGGATGAAACAGGGACTTTTTTCAAAAAAATGTGTGGGCGACGCGGGTGGTGTCGCCTAAGTTTAAGTACGGAATTGGGCGACACGGGGTGTGTCGCCCAGACCTCTGACCCTCAATTTTTTTTTTTTGGTGATTTTTCTTGGTTTTAGGGGTATCTAGACCCGCTGTTTGCCAAAATGGATAACCATAGGACGTGTTTTGGGTCACGTTTCTTTTATTTTTATAAAAATCATCCCCCTCCCATTCTTCTCTCATCTTTAAAACTCAATTTTTTTCCTCTCACCTCTTCCTCTCCCTTCTTCATCATCTTCCCTCTATTTTTACAGGCTTTTATTACACCCATATTTAGGCTTTCATGGCTCCTAAGAAGGACAACACAATCCCCAAGGGCAAGGGGAAGGTTTTCGAGTGGGTTGTCAACGGAAGAGAGGAGGAGGATTCCCTCATTTTTCCTAGGGTTAGGCACTTCCCTGAAGGTCTGTCCTCTCATATCTCACAGGGCCTTCGATCCGGTGATGTTCTCCGACACGTCAATCGCTTTCCTATCATCGGACCCTGGTTCCAAGATTGGTTTCTTTCCGCTCAACAGTGGCCCGAGCTCATGGCCCTTCTGGCATCAGTTTTGATGATAGGCATCTTGAACATGGCCTCTTGCCATGTGAACGTTCCACTCCTTGAGGCTCTTGCTGAGAGGTTCAACTATCATATGAACACTTTCTTTCTTTCTATAGGTGAGACAACACCCACTTTGGAGGAAGTTATTAGGATTTCTTGCGTGAACTTGGAGGGATTGCATATCAACCCTCCACTGCCACTGACGACCATTCTATCATGGGTGCGCGACTATTGGGGGCTGCTTATTCTTCACATGGTCAGTGGGTTCATATGGAGTTGCTGGTATGAAATCGAGAGCAATCTCAAGCTGCCGAACAGATCCGTATTTTTCTTTTTGTATTGTTGGGCTCTATTCTCTTTCCGAGTGGTCGTAAGACGGTTCGCAGTTCCCTTATTCCCTTAGTCCATGCCTTCTGAGAACGAGCAGGTTACACCATTGTTCCGACCGTGTTGGCGGGCATATATCAGGGTTTGAACGATCGGGTCAAGTGAGGTGATTGATTTATTGGGGGCAGTGTCTTGAATTTGCAGGTATATTTTTTAACACATTTTTATTTTATTTTTCCCCTGGAACTCAAATTTTTGTCTGGTTTTGGGTTCTGAAACTCATGTTTTTGTAACAAAAATTTATTGGAAAAAGCCCAGCTCGATCAGGGAGGTGGTCTCAGTTGTGTCACCCTAGGCGACACGGCTAGTGTCCCCCAAGTCTGGGCGACACGTGTAGTGTCACCCAGTCTGGGCTGGGTGACACTACCAGTGTTGCCCAAACCAATTTGCACCGGATCATTCCGGGGTTTTGAACTTTTATTGTGTGACCTTTTGGGATGCTTTTGACTCCTATTTTCTACAAATTTGGGCTTTCGAACATGTCATTGTTGTCCGCCCTCCTCGATCAATGATAGCTGCATCTGCTGCTCTGGGACTAGTATATGTCAACGACACCACTCGACCCTGGGATGTCAATTATTATGGTAGGATTCTTGACGAGTTGTCGTCATTCAATTGGGTCATTAGGGGTCTTGAAAAGGTATCCCTATCGCTACCTGCTATGGGGAATTCATGTCTTATTCTGGCGGTGCAGCACTTCACATAGGGGTATTTTCCTCAGAAGGTGCTTCGCCATACTCGGAATTATACTTCTCCAAGAGAGGCGATTAATCGTCACCCTATCTTTCTGCTTCGACGACACTCTTCCACTCTTCATGTCAAGGCGAGTTTGTCATGGAAGAGGAAGAAGTCTTCTTCTAGTGAGGGGTTAGCTAAGCAAGACAAGCCCACAACCACTTCCAACTATGATTCTTGGTAGAAACGTGTCTGCCCTCTTCCACTATGCCCCAGATCTTCAAGACTCCATGGCGAATCTTTTGTTCCTGCTCAAGATCTTGTGCCTCATCAAGAAGATGGCGCCTCTTGTTCAAATAAACGAATCAAATCCAATGAGGACACATGTGGCATCAGCTTGGCAGAGGCTGATGTCGAATTGGCTCGATGGGTGGCCTTCGTGGCGGAACTCAAGGAGAAGGATGTTGATCCAAAGTCAAAGACTGAATAGCCAAAATATTTTCTTTTCTTTATTTCTTTCTTGGCATGAGTAAGTTGATCTCATGATCAACGTTATTTTTCAGTAGTTTTTTTTTTTTTGAAGTCTGTTAAGATAGTAGGAATTTGGGTCATAGGACCAAGGTTAATGGCGTGAACGCCTGTAATAAGCCCATTTTAATGGATGAATAAAATCAGAGTTTTGAGATACCCAAAATTTTGTTTTCTGTTATGCTTGATCTCTTTTTTTCTTTTCTCTTTTTATTGTCCCTATTAGGGGTCTTTTAACTTATACGTGTGCAATTGATTTATCGAAGCATAGCGAGATACTCTCTTTGCACACATCTTTCAAACTAATTTTTTACAAACCCAGCCCCTTAGTTTTAGGGTTTTGTCTTGAATTTCCAGCTATTGGGTCCTCATACACACACATAGTGATGAGCTTGCCTCATTTTGCCCCAAGGGACCCAGTCGAGAGAAAAATGCTCCCAAACTGGCCAATTTCGTCATCAGCGAGGTTTGTCCATCTCCTATATGTGGTAGTTGGTAGTTATGGTAGTTATACTCACACAACCATGGAGTATCTGACTAGTTTCAATCCTTCATAACAGGCATAGGAAGTTGGCTTCAAGAACGAGGCCAGGTTGACTAACTGTTTAACCTCTTATAGCAATGGAGAAAGTTCTTTCTAAAACGAGTTTTGTTTTAGAAAATTGATGATTTAAAAGTCAAATTGCAAAAGTACTCTTAAAAGGGACAGGCCTTACAGTTTTGCCACATGTGGCCCCTTTGATGGTCATTTTCTTTATCAAGTTTGACCCAAGGAGGATGAGAGGATTTTCTTGTGGAATCGTGAGAACTCAAAAATCTCAAAGTTGTCCTTTTACCTTTGGAACTTTTATCTTGTGCTTTGTGGATCCATAAAGAGTTCTTTGGATTCTTGCAGTACTTCATCTTAGAGAGGTCTCGATGTTATCCCAGGATTTGTCGAAGTCACTTCGGTCTTCCATTCATGTTACCCTTCCACATCTTTCTGAGTTGGTTTTATTAAAAACCTGTGAGGTTTAGGAGGAGTCTTCATCCTCAGGGTCTACTTGTGTAGTATTGTTGAAATTTGCAAGTACTTGTTTGTACTTGAGTGCTTTGAATCAAAAGCTCCCTTTTGAAGATTTTTTTTTTATTCTTTTTACCCGTGATGCCATTTCAGGTTTTCATCACGTTCATTTTTTTTTTTTATATTCTTTCATTTTCCTTTGTGATGCCTTTTTAGGTCTTCACCACACTTTTGAGCCCATTATGGGTAGTATTTTTTGAGATACATCGCATTAATGGGGTTGTTGAGTTCGTACCCCTCTTGATTTTTGATCTTGTAAGAATTTTCTGCATGCATTCAGGTAACCACGAATGACCCCTCTCAATTAGGTTTGAACTTGCCTAAAGGGTGTGGATTTGTAGGAGTGTGGAAGATTTTCTTGAGCACCATGTCCCCTTCTTTGAACTGTCAAGGAACAACTTTTCTTTAGTACGCCTTCTTGATCCCATACACCAATGAGTATAGGGTCTGCCAGTAGGAGTCTTCTCAGTTGTCCGGTAGGCCCATAGAGTGTCGTTTAGTTTTTCGTGCCAATTTTTACCACCTTCTATTATTCTGAGAAGTCCTTTGTTTGTGGCCTTCGCTTGTCTGTTTCCTTGAGGGTAGTAAGGTGTTGAGAGTTTCTGCATTATCCCGAACTTTTTACACACCTTAGTGACCCTTTCATTTTTGAAATTAGATCCATTGTCAGTAATGATTGACTCAGGAACACCAAATCTGAATGCAATTTTTTTCTTTATGAAACGGGCAACATGTTGTCCTTCTATTTTGACAAATGATGCGGCCTCTACCCATTTTGTGAAGTACTCTATAGCTGTTAATATAAAACGATGTCCATTGGAGGCTTTTGGTTATATCATTCTGATGATATCAAGACCCCACATGGAAAAGGGCCATACGGGTGGTGTTGAGTTGAGTGGTGCACAGGGTGCATGGATGAGGTCTCCATAAAGTTGACATTTGGGACACCTCTTAACGAACTTTCAACAATCTGCAGCCATGGTGCTCCAGTAATAGCCTTGGCGCCTGATTTTCTGAGCTAAGGCAGCTGCCCCAGTATGACCTCCTTCATTGTGTAACTCTATCAGTACTTGGTTGATTTCTGGTTGATCGAGACACCGTATAATGATGCCATCAAAGGATTTCTTGAACATGAGGTCACCTCTTACCAAGATTCCCATAAAAAATGTTCGAAGGGCTTCTTTATCCTTTTTGGTGGCTCCTTCGGGGTATAACCCATCTTTTAACTGGGACGGAACATCGTGGAACCATGATTTTGCCTTAACTAGCACATCTGAAGCCACGAGAGACACTTCCCCATCGTTCTCATTTTCTTGCTCTATTTCTTTTTCGATCCTTGGTGGGGAAGGATCATGTTTGTTTCTGATGTAGAATGGGAGCGTGGTGATTGCTGGGGGAATATCGACTATTGAGGCAAGGGTTGCAAGGGTGTCGGCGAACAGATTATTTTCCCTAGTTACGTGCTTGAAGGCGATTTTATGAAAATATGGGATCATCTTTTACACCTTTTCTTGATAAGGTTTAAACTTTTCTTCTTTTACCTTCCAAATCCCTTGAACTTGGTTTATGATGAGTAATGAACCACCAATCATTTGTATTTGTTGGATTTTCATTCCCATGGCGTTTTCGAGCCCAACTATCAAGGCTTCATATTCAACGATGTTATTGGTACATGGGAAATTCAATCTGATGGCTGTTGGCATTAAAATCTTCTCGGGTGAGCATAATATGACTCCTATACCCGATTCGTACTCATTCTTTGTACCATCGAAGTATAGCTCCCAAATTGAGTCCTCAATTGTGAAGAGGTTCTCATCAGGGAGATCTGTGTTGACGGGAGTGTTATCTGGCAGTGCGTGTTTATCCAATTGATCAATAATGACTTGTCCTTTAATCGATTTTTGAGTAACATACTCGATCTCGAATTCACTCAATAGCATTTTCCACTTCGCCAAACGCCCATTAAGGACTAGTCTCTCCAATAGGTACTTGAGTGGGTCTATTTTTGAGATGAGCTTGACTGTATGAGATAAGACATAATGTCTTAACTTTTGCATAAACCATACAAGTGTTAAGCAGTGCTTCTCCACATCCGTGTATCTTGTCTCATAGTCGATCATGGTTTTGCTGATGTAGTATGTCGTTTGTTCTTTTCCATGGTCGTCGCATTGCCTTAACATTACCCTCATGGTCTTGTCTTTCACAGATATGTATAGGAATAGGGGTTTATTTAGACTAGGAGGACTAAGGATGGGAGGTTTTGTGAGGTACTCCTTGATTTGGTCGAATTCTTCTTGGCATTTATTATCCCATGTGAATGGGGTATCCTTCTTAAGGAGCCTATTGAACGGCGCACACTTGTCTGCCAATTGTGAAATAAAACGCCTTATGGCTTATATGCGACCTTGAAGCCCATGGATTTCTCTGATGTTTCGGGGAGGGGGCATTTTAGTGATGGCTCGTATTTTGGACGGGTCCATCTCAATGCCCCATTGGCTTACTATAAATCTTAGTAATTTGCCGGATTCAACTCCAAAAGCATATTTCTGTGGATTGAGTTTGAGTTGATGTTTTCGGAGTCATTCGAAAATGATTCTCAGGTTGGTGAGATGATCAGAACTGGTCTTCGACTTGACCAGAATGTCGTTGACATAGTCTTCCATGATGGTGGGTGTTAAATCGTGGAATATGCTAGTCATTGCCGACTGATAAGTTTCCCCAACATTTTTTAGGCCAAAGGGCATGACACAGTAACAGTAGGTTCCCCATTGCGTTATGAATGAAGTCTTGGTCTTGTTTTTTTCTACCATAAGAATCTGGTTATAACCCGAGAAGCCGTCCATGAATGACAACATCTCGTGCCCCACAGTGTTGTCGACTAAGGCATCTATATTTAGTAATGGAAAGTTATCCTTTGGACATGCCTTGTTGAGGTCTCTGTAGTCGACACACACTCGGATCCTCCCATCTTTCTTAGGTGCGACCACTATGTTGGCCAACCATTCTTAGTAATCGACAGGGGTAATGAACTTTGCCTTGAGTAGTTTGTCAATTTCTTCTTTGATTTTGAGCTCAAGGTGGGTCTTTTGACGTTGAAGTCTCTACCTTACAGGCTTTGCTCCTTTGTTGAATATTAGGTGATGTTGTACCAATGTAGGATCTAACCCTGACATATCATCATATGACCAGGCAAAAACATCGTGATATTCCTCGAGAAAGGAAATCATACTTCCCCGCTCCTCAGGAGATATAGAGGTTCCAATCTTGGTTAACCTTGGGTCTTTCTCAGTTCTTAAGTTTACATCGATCGTCTCTTCATTGATAGCCGTTGGGTTATCGTCGAATCTCTTCTCGAATTTCTTGACATGGGAAGTGAGTTCTTCAGGTTGAAAGATTTCTTCAGACTCTATGCTCTCTTGATCTTTGTCTTGATCGTCCAATTCGTCATCTTGGGTATTGTGCACTGTTATTGGGATATCTTGAATGTTCACTGTTTTTGAAAATTCTTTTCCATTATCATCAGTTTTATCATGTTTTGAATTTTCAACAGTGGATTTTGAAATATCAGAAGAGGTGTCCCTTATGGGACTCGCGAGAGAAGTATTGGGGACTGGACACGTAGGGCGATTAGATGGCCACCCTGTGCATATCCATTTTTTGGCACCAAGACTTGAAGGTGTCACTAGTATGCTTCCAACGATTCTTGAGATAGAGGAATGATCGACCAATTCTGTTCCTGGATTTGTATAGGCGGATGAGCACGCTTGGCTGTGTTAGAGCCGATTGTGCATTCCTTCAAATCTAAGTCAACAAAAAGGTCTTCAATCCTCAGTTCTTGTGTGTGATGAGATGTGGAAGAAGAATTCCCAACTGTTGGGGAATCAAGGATTACCTTTGGCCATTTTGAAGGATGGGCATCGAGAGGATCGAGGCTTTGAATGCCTCTAGATACAATGCCTGGATAGTTTGAAGGCTTCATCCGGCTTTGAAATATGGTGACAGCACCGAGTCCTCTTCAATCACCATTTTTAGTTTTGGCTTGGGGTGATGCAGAAATCGCCTCCGTTACGCCTCGCCCTTGACTCCCCAAGCCTTGGCTTAGCTGGAAGCCTTGGGAGAAGAGCATGTATCAAGCTTTGAGGGACCCAAAGCCGTATCGATGTTGACATTGGATAATGTCATCCATCGATCCAGAAGTTTGTAAAATTTGAGGAACAGGGTTGCCGGCCTTTAGGCGTCAGGTGGCACAATCGGCTTCCTCAAAGGAAGCGAGCAGTATTTCTCCAAGACATAAAACTTCCCTCTACTTATACTATAATTGGAATAGGAAGGGGGTTCAGTACATACCTTCACAACACCTTTTTTAGTTGAAAATTTGAGGCATTGATGGAGTGTTGAGGTGACTACAAGGTTTTCATGCAGCCATGATCTTCCTAGCAGCATGTTGAATGAAGGTTTTATGTCCAAGACATAAAACTTTATCATTTGGACTGTAGGGCCGATCTTGAGCGTGAGAGGCAGTATGCCTTCAGCTTGCCTCTTGGTTTTGTCATACAGTATGCCTTCAGCTTGCCTCTTGATTTCATTATATGCGGCAATAGTTAGTTGGCACGACTGGAAGTCATCCGAGCTTTTGCCTATTTGCTTCACTATTTTCATAGGGCGTATGTTTAGGGATGCTCCATTATCAACAAGCCCTCTCCGTATTTCATATCCTTGCATGAAAACCGTGATGTGCAAAGGTTGGACATGAAAACGGTTGAAGCTAGCCGGGATGTCATCGGTCGTGAATACAATTGGCGTTGGTGCCATCAGTTGGTTGATCATTCCACACAATTCATCCGGCTTTGTGTTGCTTTGGATGTGTGTCTTAGCAAGAACCCTTTTGATCTGGACTCTATGTGTTGGTGAGTTTGCGAGTAGCTCCAAGATGGAGATTTGAGCCTGGATCTTCCCGAGATGAGTCGGTAGATTGAAGGTGGTTACAGATCCTGGAGTTCTTTTATTCTGCTCGTGATGTGTGGCTCCTACTGGTTGTTTGGCTTTTGAGGTGCTTTCCATTCTTTCATTGAGAGTGTCGGCCATCAGTTGAATGAGTTTGAACACTCGGCCTCTTCGGGTTAAGGATTCAACTTTGTCAGTCTGAAGCCCTGTCAAGAGTAATGGGAGACTTTGGGGTGTTGGCCCCTTGTTTGGAAGATGATGCCTTGTCATTGGTTCTAACCATATCGATATCTAATGTGACATCTTCATTGTATTGATCCCATTTGGGAAGGTTGTCAAGGTTCAGAGATGAAGGGCTTCCTCTCAAAAGGCTTAAAAGATCTACTTCAGGCTTTTGAAAGTGATGATCACAAGCAAATATGAATTGGCTGGGATCATCTTCTTGGTCTCTATTCTCAATCATATGAATGACAATGTTCTCTTTTGCGTTGTCTTGGGCTCTCAACTTTTCGGTCGTTGTGACCATATTCTTAGGGAGAGGGTTTGTGAAGATAACCATCTTTTGATTAGGCTCTTCGATGGGTTGATTTCTAGGTGTGATAGTGATGTCTCCCCTATTGATTAACCCTTGAATCATTTGTTTCAAATATATGCAGTTTTGGGTGTCATGGGCATGTTGATTTGCACCACTTGCTTTTAGCCGTGACTTGAAATGGTGGTTCAGTTGGTGGCGGGAGATAAACCATGTTTCTAGCCAGGAGCAATTCCAACATTTTTTTCAGTTGGTCTTTGAGAGGAGTGAAATTATCCTCTCGCCTTTGACTATTATTTTGAGCGTTGGCTCTAGGCTAACCCTTTCAGTTTTGGTTCTAATTGTTGTGCTGAGTGAATGAACCTTGAGCAGGTTCGTTAATGACAATCTCATTAACCTGACAAGAAGACTTTCCCTTATTGTTGCTTTTACTCTTATTTTGGGGAGTTATTATTGGTTTATTGTCGAGTCTGGTGCTGAGGGGTGTCCTTCTTGCCTTTCATGTCCTGCCACTCGCTCGATCATGGAGTCGAAGGAATGGGGGATAAGACTTTGGCTGAACAAGGTAATGTATTCAGAAGCGTCATTCTCCAAGGCCATTGAGATTTTAGCTGGATCTGTCAGTGGGCATTCTATGACCCGAATTGCTGCCTCGCAGAATCGACAGATGAAATCCTTAAAGGATCCTCCTGGATTTTGCTTCGTTGCATTGAGCTCACCTAGGGAGAGAGATCTTGGTGTCGACCTACAGTAGTGAGAGACGAATAGGTTGAACATTCCGTCTGGAGTGATGTAAGGTTTAGCGGACATCGTTCTCTGGTGCCAGTTCAAGGCCTCGTGGGTCAACGTTTGTGAAAATATGGCCTTCAGTTGGTTAGGTCTATCTCGTAAAGCTCGAACAAAGAGGAGATACACGTTGACGTGAGCATCTGGATCGCTCTTCCCATTAAACTTGTTCCTAAATTCTAGGACAACAAATTCCAGGGGAAGGTCCTCCATGCCTCCAAGAGTCTCTTGAACATAGGCCTTTGGGGCTAGAATTTCATGCATGCCCATTCTTACGAGCATATCCTGCATCGCATTTAAAGTGCCTTCTTGTTGAGTATTTAACGTGACAGTAGGCCTACCGGTCGGTGGGTTCCCAAGTGTAGATTGATAAGTTGAGATTTGAGGTTGATGTGGGCCTGCATGGGCCTGAGGTTGATGGGCCGCGGTCACTGGGACAATTTGATACATTTGTGCTTGAGGGGTGTACTGATTTATAAGTGTCTCCACTGGTTGTAGAAATGGCACGATTTGTTGGACTGGGTGAACTAAGGGGGACCGATTGAAGAATCAACTGACTCGGTTGTGTTAGGAGTTGACCTATACCACCAATTTAGTTTGGCATTGACCCATGAGCTGGGGAATGAATAGTATAACCTAGGTTAATCTGACTTTTAAGGGCAGTTTGGACGCCCATCTCGCCTAAGGGTTGGTTTGGATTGATGCCTCTGCTCCGTACAATGTTAAGAACGTCATGAGCGTACTACGGTGGCTCGAGGTTGGGTTGGATCTCTTTGACCTAGGTGGTTTTTGGTTCTGAGATCGTAGCGCTTCGGGATTATCTTGATTTGAGTTGTGGGAATTGGCATTAGATGTTGCATGAATTTCTTCCCTCATTCGACTTATAATTTGGCTACCTAAAATCCCCTGTAGGACGACGCCTGGTTTGACCCCTTGACTATTCAGAGTTTTTCGGGCTGAATTAGCTTTTCGGATCACACTGATTTCGGGACTAGGAGTGGAACCTTGGGACTTTGCCTCTAACTAAAGATCTGAGCGTTGGATATTGAATTGTCCTGAGGTCTGTTAATAGTTCCAAGGGATTGCAGCATATTGGTCCATAGGTTTGGGAATGTTTGGTTTAGAGTCAGCTGTGGAGCAATCTTCATGGTCGCCTTGAGTAACTGACATGGTGACTCTCTTTGGATGGGTTATGGAATCTATACTTAGGTAAGAACTAGACTCGACGACTTAGGGCAGACCTAGCCTGACTCTAGGGGCAAAACTTTGACTAAGACCTAGGCTAAGACTATACTAGAATTTAAACTTGCTAGACTCAATGGATTTTGGTTCAGACCTTGAACTAAGGTAAACCTAGTCTAGCTCTTGAGGCAACTCTATGCTTAGTCCTATACTAGAACCTAGACTAGATAGGTATGAGTCTCAGCTCGGACCAAGAGTGGGATAGGTTCAGACCTGGGTGTGAGCTTGGTTTGGACCTAGACAGAGTAGGGTGCTCGCCTAGGCTTGAACCTAGAGGGCTGTGATAATCAGACTGAGTATGGACCCGAACCGGATCAAGGATGAACTAGGAACAAGCCTTTGGCTTGGACCAAGAGGGGGCCTAGGTTCGGACCTGGGTGTTAACGTAGTTCGGACCTGGGCTAGGCTGGGTATAAGCCTGAACTCGGACCCAGAGAAGTTTAGTGATCAGATTAGGTGTGGGTCTGGACTGGATCAAAGATTAGCTAGGAACAAACCTTCGGCTGGGACCAAAAGGGGGCCTAGGTTAAGACCTGGGTGTGAGCCTGTTTCGGATCTGGGAGTGAGCCGGATTCGGACCTGGGCTAGGCTGGGTACAAGCCTGGACTTGGACCCAGAGGGTTCAACTTGGACCAAAAGCGGGTTCGGACTGAGATATAAGATTACCCGATCAGAAATAAGCAAGAAAGCATAAGCAAATGTTTGACCTAGATTGATTATAGGTAGGCTTGGCTTGAGAGTGGGTTCTTAACTATTGAAATGCGCCTAGGCTGATATAGGTCCCCACATAGGTCGTGGCCTCCTGTTATAGGATGTTCACTAGGTCTTACTATACGCGGAGTTGCTTTGAGGCAAAGGATTACGCAGAGGCACTCACAGTTAAAGTTACGTGAATCCCAATCGCCTTGACTCTCAAAGCTAGGTTCCCCTCACGTTGTTAATGCGGTTTTGAGGGTTTTCAAAATATTTGTTTTCTGGTTTCCCGGGCATTCCCAGTCCGGTGTGTGCAGCAGTGTGTAAAGAAGCACACAATTAAAATAACGTCAAGCACACAAAACAAGAAAGTAAATAAGTGAGCGCTCGGCACTGATCGTGCCTAACGATGCGTGCTTCAAGGCAAAACTCGCTCGAAGCATAGCATATGGAGGGGTAAGCAACCCCGAAGAAGGTAAAGTCAGAACAATGAGACCAGGCACAGTTCGTGCTAAGTCGAGCGCTGCCCGAGTCGAGAGTGACTCGAACGGGGCACGGTTCATGGAGGGAGCAAGCAGCCCTCGATATTTTTTTTTATTTTTTTTCATTTTTATCTTTTTTAACTTTGATGAAACAAAGTTAAACTAAGCATGATGAAAGCTGGGAAAACATGGTTTCAGTCAAAATTAACAAACTAAAATGAAATAAAAAGAGATAGGAATGGATCAGATCTATCTACAACAGAATATTTTTTTAATATTTTTTAAAAAATTATTTAAGCCAAAACTTGGTCAACAGGGAGCCAAAAGGCTAGGGAATAGGCCTGTGGGGTCCCAAAAAATTTCCTGGGACCTTTGAAGTTGGGCGACACGGGTGGTGTCGCCTTTGCAGGGTGAGCGACAAAAAAAATTATTTTTTTATTGTTTTTATATTTTTTCCTTATCAAAATTGATTAAATAAGCATAGTTTAAACTTGTAAGAAGCAGGAGAAAAATATATTTATGAAGAAATAAATTAAAATAGAGTAAAGTATAATAGTGTAGATGGAACAATAAACTATCTTTTTGGTATTTTTAAAAATTTTATTTTGCTCTGAAATTTGTAGACAGTCACAAAAGAGATCCCAAAACACATATACACAATTTTCAAAGATTCTGAGACTTTTGAATTTTGAACGACACAGGGGGTGTCGCCCTGGATTTTGGCGGCACTTGTGGTGTCACCCAGACGACATGGCTGATGTCGCCCAGAAAAATCAGGGTTTCACAGGACTAAAACCTTGGATTTTGGTTATTGCCGTCTTCTAAGACTTTTTGTGACTGAACGATAAATAAATATTGTATTTTGACGCTTGGATCAAGCTTGAAAGGCCCCACGGTGGGCGCCAAATTGTTTATGATGCAAATCTGACAAATCTTCGGATGTTGAAGATCTCTCGAATCTGACACAGTAAACTAATGAAAATGAAATGGTAAAGAAAGTGGGACAAATCGAATTCAGATTCGAGGTCAGATCAGCCAAAAAATGAGCAGATCTACTCTTAGATCTGTGGTAGAACTAGCATGATACAAGACATTACAAAATACAATTTTTAAATAAACCAACAAATCAAAATAAAATAAAAACAATGAAAAAAAAAGAGATAGAATGGAAGAAAATGATACCGAATCGGGCCGGATGGCCTAGGACACCCGAGCCTTCTTGGGCCTACCTGTATCAGAACCGGTCCTCTTTTGTCTCTCTGATCCGGATATTAGCTAGCATATCTCTTCAGTATAGGGTGGTTGTGCCCTATAGATGGTTATAGGTGTCTTAGATCTAGGCTCTCTTAGGCTTAAGGGTTGAAGTTCCAGGAGGCTGGGGGTTTCCTAAAGCTATCCATAGGGTTTCTCATCTTTATGAGTTTTCTATCTCTATCATTCATCATTTCCCCTCTATCCGTTAGTCATTCCTCTCTAAATACCCATGAAAAGAATCCTTATGGGGGTCAAAGCTTATTAGAATGGATAAACTTATGTAACAAACAAATCCCCGGTCAAAAAGTGCGAATTTTGAAAGTCACGGATCTGGCCATGTCGCCCAAGAAAAGTGTACAAATCATTTAAAAAGCGCCAAAATTCAGTTTGAGGAAAAAGGGGTTGAACGACACTGGTAGTATCGCCCAAATCTGAGCGACACTAGGCATGTCACCCAGTCCAGGCTGGGCGACACTGCTTGTGTCGCCCAAGTCCAACTTGATCAAAATCCAAAATTTTCACTTTGAGTACATTCCTTATCGTCTTTTGAAGCTACCAGAAAGGTCAAAATGGATTTTTTTACTATTTTTAATGATTTATTTGGTAAAACAAGACATTTACTAGATGACTTGGGCGACACTACTGGTGTCGCCCACACCAAAGCTTGTCCAAATTGAGTTTTTTCAAATTGGATGTATTCCTTAGTCTCTTATGAAGCTCTCTGAAAACGTTTGGGTCAAAATTGATACGTTTACTATTTTTAATGATATGTTTGGTAAAACATGGCATTTATAGAAATCTGGGTCAAAACAGGGTTTTTGCAGGGTTCCGGACAGGCAGACTGGTTCTGGGTCACAAGATAGGTTGTGTGAACTATGGATTTGGTGTTTACAATAATCGATGCTTTGATTATTATGCACGTTTTGATACTAATTGATCATCTTGAAATGGAGTTTTAAGGAAGAACCCAAAATCCGGCCAAGTATTCGACATGATCCATGATGTTTCAATATTTCATTTAGATCACAAATTGAAGAGGATACTATCATAATCATTTTGTCATAAATTTTGTCCATTTTGGTCTCCGTTTAAGCGCATTTCAAATTTGGGAGGGCGCCAGAAAATGGGTTTCTGACTATCGAAAAATGTGCATTCTTCAACCTCAAATTTTGGTGTCATCCAGCCTCCGATCACGTTAAAAAATTATATCAAACTGAAGTCGTTCGAAGCATAGAAGTAATAGACCCATACTTACGATGATCTGACATCGAGATCTTGAGCTATAACCTCTCAAAGAATGAGATTTTTTTCTTTTTAAAATTTGAATTTTCAAGTTTCAAGCCCATCTTCTCTTTAAGAATTCTCTTGTTTCGAGCCACACCATGATGTGTGCTATATGTGAAAATGAGCGTATCGACGAGATCTAACTCGTGTCTAAATTTGAGTGTAATTATACTCAAAATGAGCAAGTTATGAGAATTTGAAAATCATATCAAAATGATAAAACACAATTTCCATAAGAGAAATTGGTGAGGCTGCACCGCAATAGTGTAAAACCTACTATTTTATGGTAAGTTAGGCACAGAATGGTCCTGAAGGGGTCCAATTGAGTCAAAATTTGGTATCTTCGGGTATTCCGATGTTCCGAATCCAATGGTCATGGTCTGATACTCTTTTGAGACCTAAAAAAATCGGCGGTAGTTATATGGTCCATTTTCAACATGATATGATCTGGATTTGATAATCGAGTTTCATCCTGATCGGCTCAAAACTTATCAGAGTAAGACAAAAATTTACAGTTTTTCTAAAGGTTTCCAAAAAGACCCTCTCATGCAATTTGAGGCCATTCTGACACTTCCTCTGAGGTAACCCAATATCAGGCTTATTTCTGTAGTGTTCCCATGGTTTGGTAGCGTTTTTGGCATTGACAGGGCCAGGTTAATACCGACTCTCTCCTTATGTGTCCTGGGGATACGAGTACATCAAAAATAATGTATAACAACTTTCCCCGCCGCATGATACTCTTCAAGAGAAGTGAGAAGTGTAACATTCGGAACAAAACCTCTCCAGAGTTCATCCTTCGAATCCTTATTGAGGTGCTTTTATTATCTCTCAATAATCTTTTTCTTCTCGATCACCAGCATCAACATGATACTTGAGGGGGAGACCATGTCAAGCTTCTTCCCTGAGGGATGACCGAAGTGGAATCTAACAATTGGGGGCCTTGTTTTAGGGCTTGATAAACCCAATACTAGTATAATTCATTTTTTGGGGAGCATGATGACTGGGGGGCCATGCTTAAGGGCTTCCTTCCCAACTCAACGGTGGTTCCACTTGAGCCGACTGGTGGGTGCCTTTGGAGCTTGAATCCTAATCTAGTGGCATTTTTTTATCTAACGATTGGGGGTCTTGTTTAAGGGCTTGAGACCAAGTATTATCAAAATCCAGATGGGTCTAGTAGTCGGGGATTTTGCCCGGAGACTTCCTTCTCAATCTGTCAAATTTTTCTTGAAAGGTAAGTGGCGGGGGCCTTTGGAGGGCTTTACTCCCATTTTACATCGACCCTTCGATGTTTATATTTTACTTTAGATAGACAATTTAGGAGAGGCCCTCAAGAAGGTGTATGAACTGTTTCACTAGGATTTGGACTGATGGAATAGGGGGTGTCTCTTTGAGAGCTTACACCCAATATACCGAGCTTAGTTAGGAGCTTTTTGGTAGCAGTCCTGAAAGTCTAAACATGCTGGTAACTGGGGTCTTAATAAGAAGGTCTCTTTTAGGCTTGAAGCCAATCATAATGGGCTTAATCGAGTGTTTTTTAGTGGCCATCCCGAAAGTCTAAACCTGTCAGTAGATGGGAACCTTGATAAGACGGTTACCTTCGAAACCGGGGTATCAATCCAAGTTAGACAATCCATTGCCTTATAAGAACTTCTATCTCGAATTGTCAACATGCTCTTCTTGTTTTTTGCTAACGTCTTGAACTGGAGAATCTCTTCGGCAAGTGTCTGTCTTGACTTGCCATCTTGATGATCCTTCTGATCTTCAGTAGCCCTTTGGAGGTTAATCAGAGTCATTGGATTTTCTTGAGCTCTTTTTACTCTTGGTGGTAAGGTCCCCATGAGGGGAATTGATTCCCTAAATCATCGAGCTTTTGCTGCCTTTGAATTGGTTGAAGCCACCTATGAGGGCAAGCACTACATCAACCTATTTAATAGCCTAGGTGCCCTTTCAGGTTTTCACCTGAACTGGATAGAAGTGGGGCCGCAAAATGGTTTTCACTAACTTTCTTTTTATTTTATTTTATTGAGGCTCTTTTAGCCATGACTTCGAGGTCACATCCACTGTTTTATTTCCATTTTTACTGATGGTGCTCTTTCGAGTTTTCACCATGCCCAGTTTTATATTTTAGAACACTTTACTCATGACTTCATGGCCACACCCGTCTTTCATTTTTACTCATAATACCCTTTCAGGTTTTTACCATGCTCAATTTTAGTTTTGGCAAATTTACCCATAGCTTCTTGGCTATGTCCACCTAAAGCTATCACTTTTACTCATGATGATCTTTATCGGATGCTTATCATGTTCGACTTCCTTCTTTTTGGACGATGTTACCCACAGCTTCATGGCAGTGTCTGTCTTTATAAAAGAGAATGCCTCCTCCTTAATGATGAATAGGATGGATGAGTTATGACTATATAAAGCTCATTGGGGTAATGGATACCATGGGTGACGCTTTTATTATCAAGATGAACACTACTGGGGATGTTTTGGGTTTTGCAAGGCGATGAATGACTCACATTTGCTGGGACACAGGTGTTTAGTTGACCATGAGATAACTGATGTATGAAAACCCGTTGGGGATAATCCGTGTCTTCATTTTCAAGGGTGAAGAAATGGTTACCTCCCTGGGGATTAAAAGGCTTCTCTGAGGTGATGAAGGGATAATATGATTCATGCATTGATCATATCATATCTGCACCACTAAGGATGATGACCCACTAGGGATTATGGATCACTGGGGATTATGGATCACTGGGGACCAAGGTACATATGACTCTTTAGGCATGGTTTTACTCATGGGGTCTTATGAAGGCTCTGTTGACTAGGGTATTTTTGGTATGGCTCCATGGGAATGCTGGAGTTCTTAGGTGAAGTCCAGGTGAAGGCGTTCCTAGGATGGTTTTTGATAATGTTTAAACTGGTGAATGAAATTTCAATCGACAAGGTAATTTATTTATAAAAAATGGTATTTACTTGACTCATGGATATGGTGGTCCAAGTTGATGTGGTGATTGGGACTCCCATAATTTTTGTGAGTCATCAGGACCTATGGTGGAAGCCATACATCAGCCAGTTGGTAAACTTAACTGCATCTTTGGAGCTTATGCAAAGGTGTGTCTCCAGTGGTGTTTGAGCATATTAAGGGTAGTGGTTTTCTAAAAATGCTCAATTTGTCTCCTCTGGGGGTCAGGTGTATTACGGATAGAAGCATCCTTAGCAATGATGATAACTTAGGTGAGGTGGCCCATTTTTAGAAATATTGAACCCAATGGGTTTTGAAGGTGGTTTTGAAAATGGATCTTGGACGGGTAATTGTTGTAGGGTATTTTTGACAAGTTTGTATCCCCGATGCAAATAATGGAGAAGCCAGTAGCAACCTAGACCCATAGGTACCAAAAATGCATGTGGACTATGGAAACCCTAACCAAATAAGCCTTATTTTGGAAAGCTATGATAGATACATAATTTTTCTCCCATATTGAGCATGTAGGTCCCCCATGATGATCTAAGGATCCCCCTCTAAGTTTTGGTCAATTCGGATGTAAATGGAAGAAACAGGTACAAAGTTCGTTTTCAACCGAAGCTCCTATCATGCTACGATGCACCTTTTCTGAAACTCTACTCTAGAGACTTTCAATTACTATAGGATCACTGTCAATAGATTTAAAAGCTCAAGAACAACCACCGTGCCAAGTTTCGGGCCAATCTAACCTTCCTAGGTCATACCTGCTAAAAAGGGCAAGATTTTAGCGTGATACTGTACACCATAACTGGAACCATACTCTAGAGACCTCCAATGATGATGGGATCACTGCCAATGGATTAAAGAGGCCGAGAATAGCATCTATTCCAAATTTTAGCTCATTCCGACCTTCCTAGGTCATACTTCCCAAAAATAGTGAAAGTTTTTTAATTCACTTCATCTCTTTGAATCAATTACTATTTATAATAAATTGCATTTTTCTAAACAACGGGAAAATTTGAAGGCTCAGATCTCCCTCGTCTTAGACCGAATCAATCCCAAATTTCCCCTCATCGAACCCTACAATTTGGTGGGTGGCACGCACTATGGGACCTAACGGTTTGGAAAAAATATTAGAGAGAAGGTCACCGAAATCCATGAAAACGCAGAAATTTATAGTCGCGTATCTCCTCTCTTCAAGGCTTATATATTGAGATTCCAAACTCCTATAACTTCAAGGTTGGGTCCGTTGTGGCTGTTGCTCAGAGAGCTTTGATTTGAGTACTCATGAGCTCAAAATAGAAGCTGGAAATGTGTTCTATTAAGGTTTACAAAAAGAGGTATTTTTTGGAGGCTAGAATCCCATTTTCCGACCACCTCCCCAATTTAGAAATTGTTCATTCGACATTCAAGAAAATATATTTTTATGGAAAAATGACTGTGACGAACTTCTCATCGATTTATGATGGAGAAAGTGGCCCAAAACAACGAAGAACGAGCAAGATCGAGAGTTTAAGATTGCAAGTTTATGGGTTTGGCCAGATTTTGAGAACACCCTCAAAACTCCGCCTCAACCCTAATAATGCATACCAAAGCGATCCCCTTGGCATGAAGACCATTTTCCAATTATTGATCACCCGACAGCTTGCCGGATGATGCCCAATAGAGCCCCAAATGACAAGCAAACCATGAAGCCCCTTTTTGGGGACCATCTTGTTATTTTGATGAAAGTTATGAGGGGCAAAAAGGTCATTTTCCCCAAAAAAAATTTCACTTTTATTACAAAAAATATGTATTTTCTAGCAATTTGGTTTACTTTTCTCCATCAACTCATGTTTGGGGCAATTTCTACATAAGGTCTTTTCATTTCATTTGTAACTTGAAGGAGATGAAATTATTAGAAGAGCTTTGTGCTAGCTTTTTCTTTGTGTGTGCTTTCTTTCTTACCTTAAGAGAGAGGAGAGAGAAAAGTTTTACCCAAAGAAGAATACCCTTGAACCATCCTAACCAAACATAGACTATTGTCCACACTTTTCTTATCTTAGTCCCTAGACCATACTCCATACACCCTATCACATATCCTTTCTAAACCATAGTCCCTACTACCCATACTCCATACCACCTTACAACCTAGCCAGCACTAGTCCATAGACCACTCAAGCTATAGTCCATACACCCTAGCCTACCTAACCGAACCCAACCATACTCCCTAACCCATTAAGCTCACTTGAACCCAAAGCTCCAACCTAACCTTATATCTAGTCCTCACTCAAGGTTCCAAGCCCTTCTTCCATGCACTTCACCTTCAAAGGACTTGGGGGAAGCACACTCAACTGGTGAGGTTCGAGTCTTCACCTCACCCGCTTAGGTAACTGTTGCCATCTTCTCTCTTTTTCTTCTTTCTTGTTCTCTCTTCTTCTTTGTTTCCCTTCTTCTTCTTTCTCTTTCTTCTTCTTCCTTCTCTTACCTCTCTCAGTCTCCCTCATGTCTCTCCCCCTCAAGTTGGGACAACGCTGCCCCACCCTTCTTTCCCATACTCTCCCCACTCTCTCTCTCAAGTCAGGAAAGAGCTAATAGTTCTCTCATTCTCTCGTTTCTCCCACACCTCAAAGGGAAGCGGGCTAGCCGTTGCCCCACTCCCTTCTCACCCTCTCTTTCACCCTACACTCTCTCATCTCTCCCATTCCTCAAAGGGCAACAGGCTAGCCGCTGCCCCACTCTTTTCTCACCCTCTCTTTCACCCTCCTCTCTCTCATCTCTCACTCCCTTAAAAGGTCATCAGGATAGCAGATGCCCCACTCCCTTTCCACATCTCTTTCTCTCCTCTCTTACCCTCTCTCACTTCCTCACCTCTATCACCCAAAAATGGGGGGAGGACTAGCCGCTGCCCCACTCCCTTCTCACCCTCTTTTACCTCCTCACTCTCTCTTATCTACTCCTCTCACACTTACACACTCCCTCTCACTCATATACTCACCCTCACCTTCTCTTCTCTTCTTCTTTTCTACTTCTCTACACCCCCTCCTTAAATTCCCCTCTCTCTCCTAAGACTGCCCGAGCTATTAGTCCTCACTTCAGAGGCATGCGACACATGGTTTAGGGAGTGTGAGGTTTCTTTTCTCTCTTCTCCTCTTCTTCTCTACTTCTCTACTTCTCTACACCCCCTCCATTTTCCCTCTCTCTCCTAAGACTGTCCGAGCTATTAGTTCTCACTTTGGAGGCGTGCGACACATGGTCAAGGGCATGAGAGGTTTCATCCCTCTTCTTCCCCTTTTCTTCTCTTCTACTTACCCCCTCTTTCTCTTCTCTTCCCTTCTCTTCCTATCCTATCTCTCTTTTCATTGATCTCTAGGGGGCTCTTCTGAGATTCATCCTGGTTAGATTTACCTGGCCAATATAGTTCCTTGTGAATCCTCCAAGGTATTGAGGCCTTGAGCCCGATACCTTCTTTGTCTTCTAGTAAATACCTCATCGGGGAGGTGACGTTGGAATGCTGCCCAATTCTTGGGTGATTCTCTCTCCTCTCTCTTTATTCTATCTTTCTCTACTCTACTTCTCTCTATTTCATCTCTCTCCTCTTTCTTATCTACTCCATTTTATCCCTCTCATCTACCATTCTCATCTCTTATTTCTATAACCCTGAAAACCCCTCGAAAACCATATGAAGAAAGGTTGAGTGAAAGGGACGACATTCTAAGCCGTTTTATCGAGTGGGTATCTATGTTGTACAAAGTTCGCAAGGGAGCTGAGTCCAAACCATGCCTTAGAGGCCGGGGGGCTTTCTCACTGATTAAGGGGGCTTCGAGCTCACGGGCATCCAGATCCCTATCAGGCGAGGTAAGCCTTACCTCGCACCCACCTTCTTGTGTTGGTTCGAACCGCACATACATACTACACCGTCCGACCCTTATCTTAGCAGGCATAGGAGTCATCCTCACATGCACACGTGTGAACCCGAAAAGGGGGTGCGAAACACACACACATGAGTCCTCTTCTCTTCCCCTCTCTTTAAACGAGAGGGAGGGCTCGTAAGCAGTTTTTAAGAAGAGGGTCTTTCTTTTTTTTTGGCACGAGATCCGTGTGGGGGAACGAGATAAATCCAAGGCTAACCAGTAATATGGACACATCAAAATTCAATAGGCTGAACCCAGGGTTTCACTAGGTTAATAGGTTCAGAGTTTAAACTTAGAGGGTTTGAAAAGAGGCCAACGAGCTCAAAGTTTTGGGCTTTACATGACTTGAACGGGTTACCTATTGAGGGGTTAGTCTGTGTAAGTGAGTCAAAGGGTATACCCCCTTTGACCACTTTGTGTTGATGTGCACAAGTGTGTGCTGAGCTCATGGCTAAGTAATGAGCTCGTGTGGGTTAATGATAAGTGAGATGTGAGAAAGAAATATTGAATGAGAGGATGAAATGAGAGAGAGTGTAATGGACCCGTCCCTTTAATAATGGGTCTATACCTATTAAAAGAGATATAAGAGAGATGAAAGAATGGGAGAGCAAGAGAGCGGTGAAGAAATTTGATGGGCCCACCATGGGGTGCGGGCCCGTGCTCCATATGAAGAAGGGAGAGAGGGGTAAGAGAGTGGATTGACGGACCCGCCCTGGGCGGGGGTCCATGTTTTTAAACATGTGAGAGAGAGACGAAAAAAATAGAATGGGAAAGAGAGAGAGAGTGATAGACACGCCCTAGGCGTGGGTCTGGATGCTTAATGGAAAGGAGAGAGGAGGAAAGGATACCGGGTCTGCACTTGGTGTGGGCCCAGGCCGTTGATGGTGAGAGCGAAGAGAGAAGATGGGGGGAAGGAGTGACGGGCTGGAAGTTTGACGAGGGGGGAGGGGAAAGACAGATGAGAGAGAGAGGGAGGAAGAGAGTGAAGGGCGCGGGCTTGGGTGTTTTGATAGGAAAGAGAGAGGGCAGTCCACTTGGGCCTTTGTGGGGCCAGCAGCCCTGGCTAAAGGCCCAATTTCAGCCCATTACAGGTATATTTTGAAAGTACTAGGCCCGAGCTTTGCAACGAGCCCAGTCTCATCCCATTTTGACGTCGTCTGACCCTTCAAAAGTCCTCTTAAACGTTTTTGCCCCTGCACCTATTTTTTTTACCAAGGTTTGGCTAAGTGCAATGGGTGTCTTTTTGCCCATTTCTTTGACTTAAGAGGCCTCATTCTTGTTAAAAATTCCATAGCTTCCTCTTGTGGACTTACATGGAATCGATATTTTGCGGGGACATATGGGGGGAAAGAGATTTTAGAAGGGCTATATAAGCTGGAGGGTGCTTCATTTTTCCTCATCCTTCTTCATTTTTCTGATTTTAGAGAGAGAAAGTGAGAGAGACCCCTCTCTAGAGTGAGAAAGTGACCTTAAAGAGGATTTTTGAGACGATGGCTAGTTCTTTTAACCCCCAAGGTAAACATTTCTTACCTTCTTCTTTTGCTTTCATGTTTTTTGATGTTATTTATCTCCTTCTTGCTTTTCCATGCTTCATGTTTTGCTTTCATGTTTTTTGATGTTATTTATTTCCTTCTTGCTTTTCGTTGCATGCTTCATGTTTGAATTTATGCATGAATATCTCTCTTTGAGCATAGTCTTGATAACTTGAGCATGTTTAAGCATTTCATGGGTATGCTTAGCATATCTTGAGCACCTTTAGCATATATTGAGTATCATGAACATCTTTATGAGAATCACGAATATTTTTGGGCATCACGAGTATCACTTTGAACCTCATGAATAATTTTCGAGCATCACGAACGTGCTCTTGAACATCACAAACATTTTCTTGAGCGTCATAAGCATCGTCTTTGAGCATTACGAACATTTTTGGGCATCATGAGCATTTTTGGGCACCATGAACATTGCTTTGAGCATTATGAGCATTTTTGGAGTCTCACGAGCATTGCTTTAAGCACCACGAGCATTTATGAACCTGACAAGCATTGCTTTGAGTATCATGATCATTTTTTAGCCTCACGAGTACGGCTTTGAGCACCATAAGCATTTTGAAGTACTTTTATCATTTCTCTCGACATTTTCATGCATCACATTCTTGTACATGACGTATAATCTTCTAGCAATTCTTCAGGTATTTTCATGCACCCCTTCATATTCACATGTTCTTTCATGTATGCCTTAGCATCCAAAGCATCTTTCTGGGTTTTTTTGTGTACCCCTTGCATTCTAAATGCATTTTTTGCATTATATCGTAACATTTTCAGCATCTCCATGGCATAAATATGCATCTTTAATCTCCATTGAGCACTTTTAAGCATTGTCATGCATTTTTTTAGCATAGTTGCACATTTTTACGCATTTTCATGCATAGTCATGCTTTTTTATGTGTTGTTGAGCATTTCTATGCTAGAAAAGGGAGCTTTTCAGAGTCACTTTTTGCGATGGGCTTTGACTCACAGACTTGTGATTTCTTAGAACCTCCCGGGTGCTTTGGATTAGCCAAACACCTTTTCTGTCAACCTTCTGCATTCAGAGGAGATGTTGCCGAAATTTTGCAAAATTCTTGATGCCTTATTTCCTTCTTCAACTTGAAAGCCATAACATATTGTATTGTCATTTTGCTCATTTCTTACTTCTTTTTCTGTGCTTCTTATGCAGTAAAAATTCCTGATGTAAATCATTTACTACGCCTTAGAGAGCTTGGCACTGACTTCTACACTGATGCTTCCTTCACAAGGGCTTCATCTCTCGGTGTTTTTGACATCACCCAGAAACTAGAATGGCCCTTCACTGTCATCTATGTAGGTGAAGATGCTCGATTCTATCTTTATGAGAATGCGGATGGTGATACTAGGTGAAGGTATACCTATATATCATTCTCTTCATAGGAACTATGATTCAAGTGAAGTAGGGAAAATAATGATAATAAAGAAAGGTCTTCACTGGTCATCTTGTGGGCTTTGATTCGAAGGAGAGCGCCATATTTGAGGGGGTGTACCACATGGACCTTTGACGTCGTTCAATCACGTGCTAAGGATTTGGAATCCTGCGCCCTAGCTGCTGCTATGCTCGGCCAGGTACTATGACAGGTGTTCCAAAACAATAAAAGCCCTACTGAAAACCTGGTGTTTCAATAGCAACAACTAGCTCCTTATTCATGGTGAAGGGGAATCACTCTCCTTGACATGTATTTTAATGGTGGGTTACCCATGCTGAGAGCCATGTATGAGGAGTTCATCCCTAGTAATAGGGTAATGTTTGGAAATCAGCCCATCAATGGCGAAGCACCACCTCTAGGTCTTGCGAGCTGTTTGAAACCTACCAACTCTTGCTTTCAAAGAACAACGACATGATGGTTCATTTCAATGTACGACTAGATTTCTTTCATGGGAATTGTTAAGACAAGGAGGAATGCCATCTGGGATGATGATATTCAAGAGGTGGTGACAGAGACCAAAGACCCTGTGATTCCTCCTAGAAGGCTCGAAAAGGATCATGTTTACCTGGCCGCTTATCTCACTCTCTTCTTGTGCAAATTTGCACTCCCAGGGTCAAGTAGTAATGTCATCCACCTTGGTTGTTTCTTTGGGGCTTGTAAGCCTGCTCAAGGGAGTCAGTATGCCTTGGCTTAACCAGTCCTATGTAGCATATACCATGGTCTAGGGGTAACTTCCTATTATAAGGAAGTATCCAGTGATAGTAAAAGTGAATCTTTTGCTGGGGAGGTTCTTCCTAGTCGTTTTACAACAACCTTCCCTGTTCACTTCATTTTTGGCTGGCTCTCAACGTACTTTCCTAAGAAAAAATCTCCTTATGTACCTAAAGCATACGAGATCAATGAAGACCTGTCAGAGTATGCCTGTCCCCAGATGATGAGAATTGCTGGAATGAATGCCATATTCAGTGGACTAAGTAAGGCATGCTGATTCCTTGCTGATAGTTCTTTCTTCTCTCGTGGGAGCCCTTTCCCTGTAGGTGGCCCCACTGACTGTGTTTATATTGATACCTTTGGTGAGGTCTTCGATGGGCACACCATTGAGACCCGAGAAGCCGTGTATCTTCTAAGCGTTAGAGGATGCATTCTGCCTTATAGGGGGTGTTGGGGACAAGAAGCTTGAGGGTTATTTTCCCCATAGATTTGCGTGCTAATACGGCTTAGATCAAGGATGCTCATTCTTAGTTCTCTTTGAGAAGAGATATGGGAAGAAAGGGTATTTGCAAGATCCTCATGCTCTAAGTTCAAAGAGCAAATATTGGATAGATTGTAAATTGCGAATGGCATGAGAAACCTGTCTTGCTCTTACTGGTTTGAGCAAGTTCATCATTCCTCACTATGGTCATATATGCCATACTACTGAAGGTTATTGGCAGTGGTGGAACATCACTAACCGTTCTTATTGGATGCGACACATGAATGGAAAGCCATCAACTGTACCAAAAATGATACAAGGCATGAGAAATGTTTCACCCCTCCCATCTTTTTCAAAGTTTGTGAGCTTGATTACCCACTAAACTGGAAAGAGCTTGATATGTCTGGATAATTGGCTGTAGATCATACTGGCATTCAATATCTTTCTCTTGAGGGTGAAATCATGTCTTTTTTTTATGATCTTTACTTTATCTTCAAATGGACCAAGGGTCGTGCTGTCCCTAGTGATGAGGGTTGACTCAGACAAGATCTGAATGCTTTGATAGGGAGTGGGTCGCACCCAGCTTCATCTTCCAAATCTCGTTATGGTCAACAAACCAAGGTTGTTTTTTCATAGTCAGGAGATATGGCAACTCCAGGGAAGGAGTAAAGAAGAAGAAGGCCTCAAAGAGCCCTTAACCCAGTACCACTGCAGACCTGAGGTTGTCGAAAGGGCACTCGACTGAGTAAGAGGGCTTTATCAAGTCCATATGCATCTCCTTCTGCACTAACCATCTCTAGTGAAGCATCTGGTTTATCTCTCAGGCCAAAGAAATGTGCAAAGAAGAAGCCTTCTACTAGCCCAATTCTGCCATTAAAAGTCGTACCTCCCATTCAAGAGCCACTTATTGCAGCTCTTGAAGTCATCATAGCTCGACCGACTTCATCTGGTCAAACCTCTTTCAGTTTGAGTTGTCGCTCAGAGAGTGTTCCTCCCATTGTGGTAGAGACAGAGGCACTTATTGATGGTGACCCGACTGAACGCAATCTATGAAAGTACAGTCTTCGACTCTCTCACCACTGATCTGGGAGACTTTCCTTGCACTATTACTGAAGAAGGAAGTGATCTTGATGATGATACCGCAGCAATCAATGTTGCCCCAGATACAAATATAATAGCTCCAGAAGTCTCATTTCAACCATTTCAGAACTAGAGCTCCAATCTCAGCCAGATGCTCCTTCTAGTGAAAAATTGGCTCTTGTGCCTCATGAACTAGCTATCATTGTTGAATTTCCACCCCTTGTTGTGGCTAGTTCTTCTTCTTTATCCTCTTCAATATCCAACATCCTATCGAATATGAAGGCTTCTTTGATAGAGAACTTTTTACGAGTGAGTCTTTAGGGGTTAAAGGGATGTTTCCTCTATGATCTCGAAGTTGAGATTTGCTACTGCTTTGAGGGGTGTCAGCTTTAAGAAGGAGACCTTTGATCATTTCAAAGGTCTTTTAACTAACCTAGAACATTGGAGGGTCGAGGCTTTGCAACGTGAATATGAAGTTCAAAAACTATGTGGAGCTCGTCTGACTTCCTTAGAGGACTCCTTAGCTCAGCATCAGAATCTGATGATAGGCTATAATGAGAAGAAGATCTCTCTCCTTGCTTACCAAGATAGCTTCAAGAACAAAGACACAACATATCTTAGAAAGATAAAGGATGCAGAAGAAGAGATGGCAAAACTGCAAGCGAACACCACTAACCATTCTTATTGGATGCGACACATGAATGTAAAGCCATCAATTGTACAAAACATGATACAAGGCATGGGAAATGTTTCACCTCTCCCATCTTTTTCAAAGTTTGTGAGCTTGATTACCCACTAAACTGGAAAGAGCTTGATATGTTTGGATAATTGGTTGTAGATCATACTGGCATTCAATATCTTTCTCTTGAGGGTGAAACCATGTCTTTTGTTTATGATCTTTACTTTATCTTCAAATGGACCAAGGGTCGTGCTGTCCCTAGTGATGAGGGTTGACTCAAACAAGATCTGAATGCTTTGATAGGGAGTGGGTCGCACTCAGCTTCATCTTCCAAATCTCGTTATGGTCAACAAACCAAGGTTGTTTTTTCATAGTCAGGAGATATGGCAACTCCAGGGAAGGAGCAAAGAAGAAGAAGGCCTCAAAGAGCCCTTAAACCAGTACCACTGCAGACCTGAGGTTGTCGAAAGGGCACTCGACTGAGTAAGAGGGCTTTATCAAGTCCATGTGCATCTCCGTTTGCACTAACCATCTCTAGTGAAGCATCTGGTTTATCTCCCAGGCCAAAGAAATGTGCAAAGAAGAAGCCTTCTACTAGCCCAATTCTGCCATCAAAAGTTGTACCTCCCATTCAAGAGCCACTTATTGCAGCTCTTGAAGTCATCATAGCTCGACCGACTTCATCTGGTCAAACCTCTTTCAGTTTGAGTTGTCGCTCAGAGAGTGTTCCTCCCCTTGTGGTAGAGACAGAGGCACTTATTGATGGTGACCCGACTGAATGCAATCTATGAAAGTGCAGTCTTCGACTCTCTCGCCACTGATCAGGGAGACTTTCCTTGCACTATTACTGAAGAAGGAAGTAATCTTGATGATGATATCGCAGCAATCAATGTTGCCCCAGATACAAAGATAATAGCTCCAGAAGTCCCATTTCAACCATTTCAGAACCAGAGCTCCAATCTCAGCCAGATGCTCCTTCTAGTGAAAAATTGGCTCTTGTGCCTCATGAACTAGCTATCATTGTTGAATTTCCACCCCTTGTTGTGGCTAGTTCTTCTTCTCTACCCTCTTCAATATTCAACATCCTATCGAATATGAAGGCTTCTTTGATAGAGAACTTTTTACGAGTGAGTCTTCAGTGGTTAAAGGGATATTCCCTCTATGATCTCGAAGTTGAGATTTGCTACTGTTTTGAGGGGTGTCAGCTTTAAGAAGGAGACCTTTGATCATTTCAAAGGTCTTTTAACTAACTTAGAACATTGGAGGGTCGAGGCTTTGCAACGTGAATATGAAGTTCAAAAACTATGTGGAGCTCGTCTGACTTCCTTAGAGGACTCCTTAGCTCAACATCAGAATCTGATGATAGACTATAATGAGAAGAAGATCTCTCTCCTTTCTTACCAAGATAGCTTCAAGAAAAAAGACACAACATATCTTACAAAGATAAAGGATGTAGAAGAAGAGATGGCAAAACTGCAAGCTTATCTCAATCGACTAAAGAGCTAGATTAGAAGCGAGTAGAGGCTCAGAGTAAATCCCAAGAGTTAGAGAAGCCGAACTCTGACCTCAAAGAGAAAATGAGGATGGCTTTGGAGCACTCTGAGACACTGAAGATGAAGATTCGTGAAGCCTTGGATAATTTCTAGAGGCTCATGAATCCTTTTACCCTCTTGCATGTTCCATCTTCTTCTCTCCATTCCTTTTGTGGATTTTGATAAATGTAATCACAAATTTTGTAACCTTCTATATATGGAATGATTGCTCTTTTCTTTCATCTTTGACTTGTCTACTTCTTTTGCGTCATGGTTTGCACTTTTCTCTCATCTCTTGTGACCTGCCCTTGTCTCCTCTAAAAGGGGGTAAAAGATGAATTTGGAGGCCTGCTTCGCACGAAAGCATGTTTGGTTTCCATCATATGTAACTTGAACACCCTTTCGGGTTTTCATCTAAGTCCTTGGGGTTCGTGTCATTTCTGGTTTTCACAAGAACCCCATCAATTTTTTTTTGTGACACTTTTGCCCATGGTTTTTACATAATGTCTGCCATTTTTTATTTTTACTCAAGATGCCCTCGTGGGTTTTCATCGTGCTCATTTTTCTTTTATTTATTTTGACATATTTTTCTCGTATTAGTTGGTGCTACTATTATGCTCGTCATTTTTTTCCTTTCTTTTCTTTTATTTTCTTTGACTATTTTACCCAATACGCCCTGTTGTGTTTTTGTTATGTCCATCTTTTTGAGGAGGCAATTTTAAGGTCATGCCGTTGTGACCATGGGGATGTGTGTTTAAGATCATGCCGTTGTGACCGTCGAATTGGTGTATTTTAAGGTCATCCACCAAGACCCAATGAAGGCAAGTTTAAGGTCGTGCCCTCTAGACCATAAGGTTGGTGTGTTTTAAGGTCATCCACCAAGACCCAATGGAGGCAAGTTGAAGGTTGTGCCTTCGAGACCATAAAATTGGTATGTTTTAAGGTCATCCACCAAGACCTGATGGAGGCAAGTTAAGGTCATGCCTTTGAGACCGTGTGTGATGCAGTTTAACGTCATGCTACTAGGACATGTGTGTTGTACGTCATTTTGATGTACCAAGATCCTTGATACGAATAAGGAGAGAGCTAATGATGACCTAGTCTTGCTGGTACCCAAGACACCGCCAGACCAAGGGAACACTATAAAATAACCCTAACACTAGGCAACCTTAGAAAAAAAAACCATCATGCCACAAAGAGACCTTACAACTACAGCCCTAAGCTAGAGGCTTCAAAACAGTACTAGACCACCTCTGTTGCATCTTGAACGACGAAAAACCCTTAGGGACCAAATTTGGGCTCAATCAGACCTCCTAAGAACATTATGGGCCCAAATTACCTTGAATGGGTAGGTCATACACTATTGCGGTGTGGCCTCACCAAACCAATCCCCAATCATGGAGGCAATGATCTACACATCTCAAGATGACCTGCAAACACCTACATGTCGCTTGTTTGAAGTTGGCTCAAGCTCAAAACTGGACACAATCTAGGTCTTGACGACTCGATCATTTTGACATATGGCACGTTTCATGACATGACCTAGAACCAAAGCTTTTCTAGAGAGAAGATGAGCAAAAAACCATGAAAATTAGAGCTTTTTGAAGAAAAGGCATCTCGAACTTCATGAAGCAATAGCTTGAGATCTGTACATCAGATCATCGTAAAGACATGTCCGATGAGACCGTATTACGAAGGGCTACAAGGTGGTGTAACTTTTACACTTAAACTAAGGCCGAATAAATTGCAAAATTCCAATGTTCAAGAAAGCAAGATCGCACGGTCGCCGGAATCCCTTTTTTCGGCGATCTCTTGAAATTAGAAAGTACTTCAAGTAAGAACCAAAACGGATAAAATTTAATGCAAAACGATTGTGGAAGTCTCCTCTTTAATTTACAATCAAAATAAAGACTTGCATTGTAGTGACGGCTAAAAGTTCACGATCTAGCCAGATTTCTACCTCTTGAGAAAAAGTCCATCTCATGACAATCAAAAGATATCAAACTCTTGAGAATCAAACAAGCATCAAGACTACAATGATCGATCGTCTCAATCATCGCCACAAGCATATGAAAAAGCTCCAAGATCTGGTAATGGCGAAAGGCCCCTCGGAGACGGATGGTTTCGTCATTAGCACAAAAGGTTTAAGGGGCATTTTGGTCATTATTCTTAATTCTATATTTTAATTGTAATTTCTTTTAATAGTTATTAAGCTTAATTTTGAGCATCCACCCCTGTTTGGTGGGTCCTCTATATAAATAAGCTTAGGTCAATTGTAAAAGAGCCGGGATCATTCATTAATGAAATCGAGGCATTAAGCTTGTTTCTACTTGTTTTTTTGCTCTTAACCCTTGGATTTAGCGCCAAAGAGAAAAAATTTCAAAGAGAGAAACTACCCCTAGCCCACCCTAGTCGTGTGGCTCCTTTCTCTCTCTCCCTCTTCTTTCTTTCTTCTTTATCTTCACTTGCCCTGCGTAGTAACCCGCACCTGCAGAAAACGCGCGGTCTCATCTCTTTCCCCTTACATCTTTAGCATAGACATTGCAAACTTGTGGCATCGCATAGCACCTTGCTATCAGACATACGCTGGACTCAATACCTTTCAGAGTCAACCTAAGGGTTCCAACCCTCAGATCATCGCTCTAACTCCCTCTCCGTATAGTTGGGTTGAGTTGTGAGAGATGCATATGCTGTCTCCCTTAGTCACTCGAGAGGAGTCTTCCTGAGTCGATAGTCAAGAGAGTTCTAACCCTTCAGTTGCCCTGATCGCTCGAGCACATAGCGTTTGTGCGGATATGGGAATTCTCATCACCTTTCTCCCTTATCCCTTCTTTTTATCAGCTAGCCTTCGTTCGAGCAAGCTACTATAGAGGAGTACAACCGAATTCACATTACAGTTTCCAGCACAAGAGAAGAATGAAGCGACGAGTTAAAAGCCTAGGGAGAGTTCATTTCCAAACCACGTTGGCAGACAGTTGTAGGGCTTAGTAATTGTTCCAAGAAGGCGAATTGCCCGGGTGTGTTCCGAACCCCAAAACGATGAGGTAAGTGCCTAAACACACCCCTATCGTAAAATTTCTCTCTTTGTTGGTTCCTATCCGCACATAGGAGAGCACGCATGCAGCCCGCGTGGACCCTCCGCGGTTGTTTGAGAGAGGACTTTTCCCACTGTTCGCATGAAGAAAAATCAGGTCCAACCAACTGGTGACTCCACTAGAGACACGCCACCCTATAGTTGACTCGGACGGTTACCAGGAAAACATCTCTCTTCCTACTCTCTCTAAAACTACAATGGAGTCTTATTACTCCTCTTTCGTCAAAGTTGGGGACTTCATCATCCCCATATTTGCGACCTCACCCATGGAGAGCAGAATTGATAATCCTGCTTCTCCCCTATCCTCCTCAAATGACCTGGCTGGCCCTACTATCCTAGTTCAGACTAGGAAGACTAGGGGAAAAGGTGCTCGAACTCCTTCTCCCCCTTCTTCGACATCAATCGAAATCCATAGATGTCATTTGCATGGGTAGCTTTGAAGCCACCTTCCCTCATAAACACCTGTTATTGGCAAGTATCCCGCTAGTTGTATGCTTAAAAGTGGTCCTCCCGCCACTCGTCCTCTTCACCACCGTCTCAGTGAGTAACCGAAAAGTAACCCCATCGACACTTTACAAAGGTGTCATTGGTATTAACGTATCGCTGCACACACCTCACTTAGGGGACTCCTACGATAGTCTGCGCGGACTCAAAACCACCTCGCACACATTTACATATGTCGCGGCTGAGGGTTTAACCATCACCATGGCGAGATGGGTAAGGCAACGACTTACGTCAATCTCCTCACCTGCTTTGGATCTCTTGAGGCCCGGACTCATCACAAGTGGTCTTCAGGCCACTAATCCGCCGCATGATAATCTCGCAGCTCAGGGTAGCCTAAAGGCTGGAACAAAACAAGCACATGACTTTCAAGGCAGTCAAAAGTCTTCTAAAAAAATGCACATGCATGCTAAAGACCCTAAAGCAACTTCAATTAAGGAGATGGGTATTTCAAATACTCAGCCCTCCACTTTACGAGGGATTGGGTCACAAATAGCCCCGAACACTTCTGTGGGCCACACACACACTTGCAGGTCCAGTGAATCTACCAGCGGGAAGAGGAAAGGAACCTCAGACACACCCCTCACTACCCCGAAGCCGCTTAGCTCGTGGTACTCGAAGTAATTCCCTTCGAGCACCATCCTGCCTAGTCCCTCATCTGTATACATGCAAGCTAGCCCTCGGGGCAGGGCTCAGGGCAAGATATTCTCAAAGACAATTAGTCAACACTTCCCTTCTCCAAGCAAGCCTATTTCTCCAAAGTGAACCACGAGCTCTTTTCTTCCCGGATGTCATATGTTGCAAGAGTTGATCAAATTAGCACTCATCTTCGTAGGACAAGCCAGTCGGGAAGGAAATTCGGATCGATTATGATTCTGGGAAAAGATCTACCTGAGCTTGAGAATTAAACAGACGAGAGAGATGAGGGTGCCGCTCTGAAAATGAAAAGAAAAGTCTTCAGCCTTAGAAGACTTACTAAAACAAAGCCGGTTCTGGCCGTTGCAAGCAACGAAAGAACTAGAAATGAGCGACACCGTTCATTGTTATGTCGTCGAGGTACAAGAAGATAGACTCACTCCATCCGATCCACGGCCCCAAGGTCGTTTCAAGCTCCTTCAAGTTGGACGATGGCCTTAAGGCCTTCAAGCGTCAAGACTGGCAATAATCTGTCACCAAGGTTGCCCAGAGCCAGTGCTCGCTGCGAGGCAATCTCAAGCTCAATTTGGGAAAGCTCAACCCCTATTGCACGAATTTCTATATAAAGGTGTGAAGAGGAACATAATCATCCCTACTGTCGAATTATTGGAATAGGGCGAACAAGTCGAGGTAATGGTAGTAAGTCATGAAGGGGTGAGCCTAAAAATCCAATGTTTTGAGGACGTGTTGAACAACATTCTGGACAGGCTTAAAGGACTCGAAGATGCTCGACCTACATTGTCTTCTCATCAAGAAGAAAACTCCCCTCATGAACCTTAACGTGAAGAGGAAGAGAGACCTTAACATCCTCCTACGACCCGAACCCCAAGGCATCTAAACCCTCCTGTCTCCTTTGATGACCAGCCCAATCTAGCCTCTCAAGCTACGCCATTGATGTTTACTCAAGAAGACGTTCAGAGTATGATCAATAAAAGCATCAAAAGCTTACAAACATCCAAAATGCAAAAAAGTGTCCAATACAAGAAGCCTTACCCACCTTTTATTGATCGAATCCCCTTCCCCATCAGATATCAAAACGGAAGATTACCAGTCTTCGATGGCACGAGCTCACCCCAACAACATGTGGCTCACTTCGTGTCATCATGCCAGGAATCGGCTTCAGACTCCAGACTCTTCTTTGGCAGTTTGTAGAAACTTTGGTTGGGCCCGCCTTTAAATGGTAAGAGCGCCTGCATTCAGACTCAGTTCCTTTCTGGAAAGAAATGGGGTAGTTGTTCTATAAGAACTTTTACGAAGCGGAACTGGATGTTCGAGCAGTAGAAGTCCTCAAAATGGCTCAAGAGATGGATGAGTTTGTGGGTGAGTACATCTAGAGATGGAGAGACCTTGCCATGTGTCAAAGCAATCCCATGACTGAGATTGATGCTGTACAAACATGCGTAAGGAACATGAAGAAGGAAATCTCCTTATATGTTGAAGCTTCTAATCCTACCACTTTTTCTGACATGATCACAAAGGTAGTTAAAATAGAAAGCTTGCTAAGGCATCATGGAGGAAATCGATCTCAAAGGGGGGTGGGGGGTTGGGGGTCAGACTTGTTATTTCATTAATAAAAAAAGCTAACCCTCGGGCTAGCCATCAAAGGAATCCAGTCAACCCGGTGGTCACTACCACACCCCTTCATCCTGAATCCCTAGCTAACATTAGACACTTCTCAAGGGTTGCCACCCAAGGTTCAAGGGGAACCCCAGCAGCAGCAGCCTCAAAATAGATCTACAATAAGGTACCTCTGCCACAAAGCTATTATCGGATCAAACAATTCAATCGAAGACTAAACCAATCATACAGCTTCAACAAGGCATGGGTGTCAACTCTCTTGAAAATGCTGATCGAATAACGCATGGTGAAACTTCCTGACATCAGAAATACAGAATAAGCAGGACTCGTCAATCACATCAACTACTGCGCTTATCACCGCATGTTAGGCCACCTCGTACAAGACTGCCTCCAACTCAAAGAGCACATCAAAGCCTTAATTCAAAAGGGGCAAATAAACTTGGAGAGCCTCAAGAAGGCGTTTGAAACTTCGAAAGCCTCACATATGGTCGCAATCCAAGAAGAGCCGATCGACGGTGCCCCTATGGCCAAATTGTCTCCTCACATGTTCCCCGTCCTCTTTGACGTAATGATGTATCACAAAATGATCGTGCCTTGTGTACCCAAGAAACAGAAGTGGGTAGCAGAAAAAGATCAAAACCCTTGGTGCCGATATCATCAGCTGAGCGAGCATGAATTGTGTCACTGTTCCGGGTTCCGATCTGATTGGAATGGCACATATGAAACGGTGAGATAATCATAAATAATGCATCATCCCCACATCTAGAGGAAGCTCATGAAGTCGAAACCCCACAACAGGAGGAATTCGAGCAGGCACAAAACCCTGCCCCTAGTGACCAGGAAGCACATGCTTTTCGTGACCTTGCGAGAATGTCCAGGCCATGGGAAGTATATCGCGGCCGAGGTATGATGAAAAGCCTCAGGAGGAAGGCTATTCGCCAAGAGAACGCGGTACTCGCACCCCGAGCTCAAGAACCCCATCCACCCAGAAGAAGAGAAGAAACCAAAAAGGCTGCACGAGCACAACCCTACATGTTGAAACCCCCTCAACACCCAATAAAAAAGGCTCTCCTTCCCCCTCTTCCTACTCTATATGACTTCATCCTAAGGCATGTTCTTTTTGTGGAGGGCAGTCAATACATGGCAGTGGGGAAAATCCATGACACGTTCCATATAGGGGAGGATACAAAGGAGCCCCCTGCATCGGTTTGATAAAGGTACTATCCCTAAGCTAAGGTCCAAGCAACATGACCTCTAAACTGTTAACGCATGTCTTGGCTGTATGACACTTAAACTATGCCACCTATGGTCACGACGGTATGACCTTAAAACTTCCTCCAAAGAAAACAAAAAAAAGAGAAGAAAGAGAGAAACAATCTGATTCCATGGCAAAAAAAAGAGGCAATAGGTTACAAAAGCTCATCTCCTCAAAGATGCAAAAGGAAACAAAAACATTCTTCTCAAAGCTAAGATAAGCTTCAAAAAAGCTTTACAGATCTTGGGAAGGATGAGAAGTTATTCTTTTTTTTACTATCGTCGGCAAGCAGACACCACTGGGACCTAACGATTAATAAGTCTCCTTATTTAAGCCATACGATCTTCAAGGTCTCTCAAAGCTACAAGGTTGGCCAAATACTCCTGATGCCACTCATCCAGCTCAACGCACTTCTCGCTATTAGAGAAATAAAGCATCTATGGCCGAAGCATCCAGTTCAGAGATGCAAGCCGTGCTGAAAGATGCAAGATGAGAGTTCCACTGAAATACTTCGCCCTTCACACGAGCGTAGTTGGCTTCCAAGGCCTTTAGTTGTGCAGATCTTTCCTCATCAGGAAATCGTGCAATGTTTTCTTGCTCTTGTGACATGAAGGGGTGAAGAATTAGCTCCAAAAGAAGCAATGGCACAGTTGATTAAATAGAACTCAATGGAAAATTGGGAAAAATCGAGGTTTACGACTAGGAAGAAAACTCGGAAAAAGGAAAAAAGATAAATGAAAGACCCTACCTTGAGGAGGAGAAAAGCTTGCACTCATCATTGCTATCAACTAACACTCGAGGGTAAGAGATTCTACTCGAGAACGGTGGTGAAAAAGGCGCAGGGAGAAAAGATTAGGGTTTATACTTCGGATAAAAATCTTTGATACAAAAACTACCCCCGCATGCCCTTTTTATATATAAAGAGGGATAACGTATCGTGCAAACCAATGAAAGGACAAGTGGCCTAGTTCCGAGGAAGTAATAAAGGCACAAGAACGAAGCGTCACACGTTTTTGTCCCACGGTAGCACAAGCGACACGCGAGCGAAACGTCGTACCACTTCACCACGCTGAGGCACAAGCGAAACGAAAAGTGAAAAGCCACGCGGTCCCAACGCAGCTAAGCACAAACACTGTGTGGATCCATCACTCGACACCTACTTCTTTTTGCACATGTCTCTGTTCACCTAAATCGACGCATGATCTCTGGTAAAACACGCCACTCATCTCAAGTACACAATACTCTCTCTCGACCCACACAAACTTTGGATCTCCCCCAGGGGTTCAACACACACTCGTGCGTCACTACACTGAATAGTCAGGTGAGATATCTTTCCTGCACCGTCCGCACGCATAGGACCTTTGGTGGTCAAGTGACCCCAAAAAAAAAAAAAAAAAAAACAAACGAGGTTTTTGTGAAAACTAGAAATGGTGCACACCTTAAGGGCTCGAATGAAAACCCGAAAGGACATTCGAACCATTTTAAGCCAGACAGTCGGCATACCCTCCTCGGGGCAAAACTGTTGGCTATGTGGCCTGTCAAGGCCTTGAAGCAAAGAGTCTTCCACTCAGTGGGAGCTAGAGAGAGAGACTGAATTTCGGTGCTTGGCGTACTGGGGCCCATATTCATATTACCCCGAGTTTTATGAGGCATTGAGAGCTCGTATTTTGGAGAGAGTACTCTCTCAGGGAGGTGTGACGGTCACCTCCCAGTCAAGAATATATTGATTAGAATGCCTCATAATTGATGTGATAAGCCAGGGCTTGGAGAATCCATCAAGAATAATAGAACCCGAGTATTTAATCGAGTATTCGCCCTGTATGGAATGATCGTCTCATGGGACATGAGCTCATATCCTGACACGAGGCCATTCCATGGCATGTGCACCCACAGTCATATGGGGAAGCCACTCTTTTATTGTTTTATTGGACTTAGAAGAGATAGTGCACATGTGTTTTGAGAGGACTCCTGTAATAGAGTAGTGATATGTCCCACAAGGGTACACCTGTAATCCATTGAGAAACCGTAAGGTGGGAAGCCCTGGCTCAGTTACACTATTGTGACTAATTATGTGTCCCTGCCATAGACTGTAGAGCATAAGTCCGTTGGGTCAATTTGAGACACGATGAAACATCATTCGAGACTAGCCAAATGGAGTACTTCAACACTTAGAATCAAAGCCTCGAGATCTCACATACCTTTTAATGAGAAATGATGTTTAAATATGATTTAAATATTTATTGGAATTTTTTGATATTTTTTATTTTTATTTTTTAAATCACAAAAAAATGCAATTTTCAAAATTATTTGGGCTCATGTAAGGACTTCCATGTGGATGTCACATGGCACCTGAGTGGCTATAGGATGGCCATGTGGCACCATGGACCCCTCACATTAGGCCTTCCCTCGCAAATTCCCATGCATGGGAGACCCTGTGGCTCTTGATCACTTATTATTTATTTCAAATCGTATATTATATTGTTAATTATAATTATGACTTAATGTTGGTTTTTTTTATCTCATGCTTAAAGGTCACACATGTCACATGCTTAGCTTGCGTAGAGCCAAAGCACTTATTCAAATAAAATAATATTTTTAAAATACTGTTATCCATATGGGACATATACCATGTGAACATTTCATGTGGAAGTACCCTATTTGTGTAACCCATGGGAATTGTGTAAGGTGCATGTGAAGGGTGTGGGTTGAGTAAATTCTATTGGTGGTGTCATAACCCACCCATGTGATTGATTCATTTTACCAAAATGTCCTTACCCTTGACCATTCTCTACACATAGATTTATTAAAAATTCAAGGGTCTTTATGTGAAGCCGTTTTGGATTTGATTGGAATAAATATATAGGGACAAGGATAAAAGGGTAATGTGGCTTTGATTTAGGGTTTATGACGTGATAAAATACTTAAATCTCATCCCTTCGTCTTAATGGTTGGATGAGGATGAGTGACTAGGATAATTAGCCTCTCATGTGCCATTGATGAAGTGCATCAAGGGTCATGATCGATTCATAATTTATGCACTTCATATAAATACACTTAAGGCCCAAATTCCAACCTTAAGAAAATACTTTTCATAAATAAAAGAGAGAGAAAAGAGATCAAAACTATGCCTCCACGTTCAGGCCCCTTGGGTTCATGTTCTTGGTTAGAAGATGAACTTTTATGGAGCCCTTTCCTTTCACAAGGTCAAGTCCATCATATGTCACCATCAAGGTATCATGTATTTGTGAGTTTTTCATTCATTACTCTACTTTCTCATGATTTAAACTTGCTGTAAATTCATTTTTATAGAAGTTTAACTTCCCCTTTCCATTGCTTTTGAATGATCTTTCAGTTAGAGACATAAAGTGTCTCCCTTAACTTTGATCATGAGTTCAATACCTTGATTGCTTTATAAATCATGTGTAGTTTCTCATAGATCCTTTCCTTCCAATATTTCTCGAGTATATCTTTCTTAATATTCAAGTTTCAAGAATTAATATTCATTTTAAAAGTCCATTTGTTGAGTTAGAGTTCCTCTTTTTACATTGAGAAAAACTTTGGTGGACTAGTGGACCATATAGAGTAGTTTGTTCATATCTGGCTCGTTTTGAGTACGGTCTCTCTTATTCTCTTTAGAAAACTGATATCCGTCATTTTAATCTCTATTATTGGGCCTTATTAGTTATTTTAAAAGTGTTTCAAGCTTCCCATTTGAATTGATCACTTTGATATTATAAAACCACTATTGCACTCATCTTTGGGACAAAATTAAGTCATCAAAAGCCCCGATTGTGGGCCGAGCACAAGGGATTCGAACCATGGCTTCCCCCATGATCATTTGCATGTTAATTTGATACATTTACTGTTATTAAGTGACTAATGAATGATAGAACTGAGTACGTTATGTGAATATTGAGATTGTTCTTAAAATCTTGTGATATGAGCTATAATGTTATACTCTATTGTTCATGCAAATGGAAATCCCATTTGATTGTTATGAGTAACTATATGATATGTATAAGACACTATGGCATATGATGAGAATGAATATTGAAGAAGAGACGTTTATGTTATTTTTATAGATAGATGAATTTGAGCATAAGTTTTGTAATATGTTGTAGAGATGTACATTTGAGTATTTGGACATTGTATTGACCTTAATTGTATTTTGAGAAAGGGATATCTAAGGGATCTATTAGAGTTGTAATTTTATTTATTAAGGTTGGTACATACCAATTTTGAAGATTGGAATTCATATATCATAGTTTTGTATTGAGTTCTTCATGTATTTAAATCCTTATGTTTTAATAGAATGGAATTTTTTTTAAGTTATGGATCTAACCCCTTGGTCTTCTACTACCCACAAAAACAAGTCTCATAGTCCATTTCTTGTCACCGCTATTAGAGAGGGATAAGAACTGAGCACAGAAGGAAAGAGGGCAAAGCAAACCACAAGAGGAGACGGAGCACAAGCCACAGAGAAAGAGAATTCGTACTAAAAAGGAAGACATTATTTCATGAACAATGAAGCAATTACAAAATTGTGGTTACAATAATTTTTATCTACAAAAAGATAGATCCATCCTGAAAGGAGTCTCCCATCTAGAGATCCAGCCTAAAAAATCGCAGCCGCCTCTTGTAGCAGTAGTGTCGTCTAAGACGAGAGGTCATTCTTTTCTAAAAAAAGAGCTTGAAAAGAATGAAAATAATCTCTTTCTCCCTTCCACCCTCGAGGGAAAGCAAAGAACCAGGAGGTAGTTAAGGAAGCAGCAACAAGCAAAAGATGCAGCAGGAAATCTTTTGCTTGGCATATTATCAGTTCACCCAAGTGCTGAACAACCAAGCTGACCAGATCATTTGTTCGGTTAACCATCATGAAGAAGATGATGGTCACAATCTGTCATCATGTTTGGATGGACGAGATTGGGTTCTGGCCTGAGGACCCTTGGAATCTTATGTAGAACCTTGGACCTTGCTTTCAGGATCTCAAACAAACAATAGAGATATGAAGGTACAAGCCCACCATCTAGTGCAAGTCCATCAACACTTTCGCAGTATCGAACATCTTCACCCAGGAGCGCAATGCTCGAACGCATGGCCTTCCAGAGGAAGGCTTTAGGAAAAAGAGAGATCTTTTTTCTCCCCCTCTACAAAGAAAGGAATAGGAAATGAAGAAGCACCTCGAAGAGAAGGAATTGCTCTCCCGCTCTCTTGGTCTAAGCCCTTTTTATAAAAGCACAGTCCCGTCATAAAAGCACTTCGCTTCCCAAGCAACGCTTCGTTTGTCCACACGGACACGTGCCTCGATTGATGCGTATCAAGTCTTCCGCCACCTCGCCTCTCAGGCGTCATTTTCGAAGGTATCACCAATCAAATCTTTCGCCACCTTACCCTCTCAGGCGTCACTTTCGATAGATCACGAGAAAATCTTCTGCTTTCCTGTACACTTGGACATGTGATCAAAACTACCCGCCTTCCCTGGCAATATATCACCCCAGCGTGGATGTATTCCACCTCACAAGTCTCATTTCGACAATTAGTGGCTCATAAAGGAAAAGCGCTCCTCGCGCTCATATAATGGTGCGGCTATGTCACACTTTCATCCCGTGGCGCCTCATCCATGGTGTTCACTACTCCAGTGAGTCCTATCCAAGCAGAACCCCTCCAAAGAGAATCCTTGAGAGAAATAAAAGAACACCGAGCATGATGAAAACCCGCAAGAGTGCCATGAGTAATATTGACAGGCGGGCATGACCATGTAGCCATGAGGAAAAGTGTCTTGAAAATAAGAAAACCGGGCATGATGAAAATCCACTAGGGTGCCATGGATAAAAGTGGAAATAAAAAGGCGGACGTGACCTCGAAGTCACGAGTAAAAATGCCTAAGTAAAAGGAGTTGGCTAAAACCACACTTGTGGCACCACTTCTACCCAGTTCAAGTGAAAGCCCAAAAGGCACCGAGTGACTCATACAATGCATTCACATATAAGATGGGAGGCTTTCTTGGGATTGGTGCAGAGAGAACAGGGGGTTTCAACAAGTAATTCTTGATGTCTTCAAAAGCTATTTGACATGATTCGTCCCACTCGAAAGGCACATCTTTCTTTAACAGGCAGGAGAATTACACCATCCAGAAATATTTAAAGGGAAGTGATTCAAACATAACAATATTTGAATCGTTTTGCTTGGACAAACTAGAATTTTCAGACATATCAAATAGACAAAATAACTCAAATATAAAAAACAATAATCGTTTGTTTCTAATAATAAGAGCATTTGGAAAATGGCAAGAACAGATTAATCTTCTCATCAATAAAATCCAGGATTAAAAATGAAGCTTTTCTACTCAAAACAAACCGCGTCATAGAACAAACCAACAGCTTAATACAAAATAAACTTATAGAAGATGATAGAGAAAAACCCAAGATCACGAGATATAAAAAAAGCCCTAAAATCTTTACATGCTAAGGTTCTTAATGGTTCAAATTTCTCATCCAATAAGTAGGAAAAAAAATGAAGAGAGAAATGGATCCAAAATAAATCCCAAAGTACATATCTCAAATGGTTGTAGAAACCCCTTTATAGGTGTGAAGAAGAAACAAACTCATCTATTGATCTAGGAAAGGAAGGAGAGTGCAGTTTATAGGGATACAAGAGAGCACGGGAGTGTGAGCATCAAGCCTTGAGGCGGAGGAGAAGAACGCATTGAGATCATCTTCCCCGGAGAAAAACCGAATTTATAGAGAGATAAGGGGAATGAAGGCTTAGATAAGGAATAATATGGGAAAGAAAGAGAGAGATGTACCAATATTTGTTTTGACTATCTAATTTCATTCAATAGGGGTATTTTAGAAACAAATGTTGTTGTAAACTACCCTGGGGTTACATGAGGATAAAAAAGAACTTTAGGGTAATGAGCGAGGATTTTGTAATTTTCCCAAAAATAAAATTGCAATACTTAGATATGTTTTCAGCTCATTAGCAACATTTTAATTTTTTTTATGCGATTTAGACCATCCGTTTTGTTAGACCTACCATGGATAACCTTTCTTTTTGAAATCTCATTCATTTGACTAGCATTCCCATTCCATTACTGAAAAATTCAATGATACTGGTTAAAATTGGCCATTTTTTAAATCTGTTGGTTTGCAAAATTCGTTTTCCAAAAGCCCAACAGTTCAAGACAATTAAACTAAGCACAATAGTTTTGATCAAATTTGTTTCTTATAGGTTTCAAAATTGGAAATTTCCAATTTTAATTCCAACTTCCGGTTGCCCTTTAGTTCAATACGAGGGCTTCCCATCATCAAAAATCATTTTCTAAAGGGGTTTTGAGGTGTAGTTTTCTGTTTTTTCATCGTAGTTAAGAATTCCCTAAAGTATATTTGTGAAGGACGCAATTTCTATAAGGCCTAGACCTCATGACAAAATAGAGTAATGCCTCACCTTGAAAGCTCATTTGAAAAACACTTTGGGCACATGAAATCTCTACAATGGCTCTAAATTCAATTTCCACCACTAGTTATGAAATTTGTAGCTCAACAATTGGGACAAATCTTGTGGATCTGCGAATACTTGAAAATGGACGGACTAGATAATTTGCTACAATATATACTATAGCTTGAAACCCTAATTTGTTTTAACAACCATAATAGTCAAGGTCAAGATGATCGATTAGAATGTTTTCCAACCTTAGAAGTGCATTTTTTGATGAGATCTAAGGTGATTTATTTCTTATTTTGATAGGGCTGCAACGTTTTTAAAACATTTTCCCTTTGTAAATAAGCTATATTTTGATGCACATGATTTTCAAGATGCGAGTCTTCCCTTTGCCATGGTCATGGGTGCTATAGAAAGCGTATATTGCGGATGTACTTGTCCTGAAAAGAATATTTTGTGAAAATGCAGGTGTTGTATCTGGTAAATGAAAGGACTTTATGATAAAACACGATGTATATATATTTAAAATAAAATTTACCTCTACACCGGAAAGATCACTTACAATGTCCAATTATAATCAAACCACTTTTGAAATAAATAAAATAAAAATAAAATCATATCTCAATTGTTGCCTCTTCAAATACAATTCTTTATTAAAAAAAAAAAATAGAATTTATTACTTTATGGGAAGAGAAGTAAATATGTAAAAAGGTAAAATTGTCGAATATTACCTCAACCGGGCTTAATACACCCCACGCCGAGTCTCCTTCTTCAGATGGTACACGATATCTATGATCGATATGTTGATTTCTCTACTATAGCAAAAATCTACTCAATGACTTAATCTTCATCAGGCCTCTTAGTTTGATTTTAGAGAGATGAAGACGAATATGAAAAGAGAGAGGGAGAGATCTACTAGCAAGGGGTTCCACCCCTTTACCACCCACATAGAATAGAGGTGGTGTATGCCACCAAAACATAGTGCAACTTAGAGAGAGATAAAATTGAAACATACCTCCCCTTTGGAAGATAGGGGAATTTTGGGTAGGGAGAGAGAATTGTTAAAGAGAGAAAAGATAATACATCTCTCATTTTATGAGGGAACACTTTTTTTTATAAATTTTCTATGCCATAGATTTTGCCTCAATTTGTCGGGTCAAATCTCAACCATCGATCTAAGGAGACTTGTGGGATGAGAGATTTGAGTCATCCATCTCTTTGATCCGCCATCAAGATTCAAAGAGATGAGTTAGAGCCTTATCCTCCATTTCATAAATCTATTCCCATCAAATAAAAAAAGCTTTTATTTTAATATATCAAATCCTTATTTATTTGATCAATATTGAAAGAATTAGTAAATATCTCAAATATTCAACCTTATCATATAAGTTGGCTATACCTAAAAAGATAAGCCAACCAAGAAGATAAACATTCTTCCAAAGAATATGACGTGAATGGGTGGTGGCGTGCCACCCTTTTGGTGGCCACATGCACATCCTTTTAAATTTTGGGCCCCATATTTTATGGAGGTCCCAAATATTTTAAAAAATATTTTATTTCATAGTTAACTTTTTTTAAAATCTTATATTTTATTTAAAATATTGAAAAATTAAATTATCTTAATTTATTAATTCAAATGATAAAAATAAAATATCAGAAGATTCACAAAAAATTAAATAAACATTCTAAAAATCACATAACATAAAATTAATTAAAATTAATTAATTTGATGGGAATCGGATCTGTGAATCATGATTCGGCTAGCTTTCTCAAAGTGACCCAACAGTTCCCATGACCCACAGTCCATTGCAGGGGTTCATGATTGGACCACCAAAGTCAGCCAATAGACTAGGGGACGCAATCTTAGTTTATGGATTTCAGGTTCTCCCCTAGAGACAAAAATCATGGTCTTCCAGACCATGATGCAACCATGACTCTATGGTGTATAGGGGTAATCTCTCGCATATGTACATGTTTCACCCCCATTGGTGAATCTCAAAATGGCTATCCATGCCGTGTGATGTTATAACGATGACGTTTTAACCTTGTCTCTAAAGGCTATTCATCACGCGCAAGGGCCCCACAGTCCCTTGGCTCTTATCTGGACATACTCCGACCTCATCAAGGGATAACCCACTAAACCCTTTTCGGTAGATCCCTATGCCCAGGTATCTGGGGTTTTTCCAAATCTCGGCTGGCCTAGCTTGTCGAGCTTAGTCCGAGTATTAGCAAATAACATTTGTCTAATATAGTCCATAAAAGGGCCACACTGGCACTGAGTTTATGCCCTCATAAAACCTTTATAGGCCAAATAAACCCAACAGTAACACACAAACCCAACAGTAAATATGGTAGGTTTGGATGTATTGTAGGTCTCAACAATATCTTCATATTCTTGTCATTTCTTATTGTATATATATTCAATACATACATCAATATAAGCATAGTGCTCTCTAGAGAAACTTGAGACTCTATCAGCGAGGTGGGCATATGGCATGATGGTGAGCTTAGTCAATGGTTTAAAATGTTATTTTGAGAAATCACCCCCAATCCCTGGTAAAAAAATTTCAAACATATGAGACATATTCCCATCAGATTTAGTTGTGTTAATTAATAATAGGCAAGAACATGGCACCACCATTTTAGCTTAGGGAATTCTAAAATTAGGGGTCTCCATGTCTCAGCACATTGAAATGTTCTCCTCTTCTTCCAAATGGAGAAAATTTATTATTGGACTTTGAAAAACAAGCCCTTCATTCTCGCAAGCACACATTTCGTACCGTTGCTATGAGTACTTGCCCTCTTATAAGTTTGTTTTGAACTGCCCCTCCGAGAGAGGGAGAGAGAGATGGTAATGGCTATGTTATTGGTGAGCTTAATGGTTATGGCGATGGCAGGAGAAGGAAGTGTGCATTCTGCATCCATAGGTGTTACAATGACTGCATGGCTCAGAAGGTACATTCCATTCTCGGCGGCATTGGTGATTGTGCTGGCTTCTGCAGTGCGGGTGGCAGTCTCGACCGTGGGCCCTTCAACGATTTTAAGGGTAGATAACATTTGTTTTCTTGCATATCCTCCTCTATCACCTCTCTGAAACAAGTTAAAAATCGCAATATTTGCTTCAATACACTCTCTCTCTTTCTCCAAAATCTTATGGTAGTTGTATGAATGCCGATGATCAGAGTCGCTAAAGCATCTCGTGACAAACTTGGCTATTGATGGGGGTAATTCTTGGTGGTCGATGGCCGAGTGAAAATTTTGGGCATGTTGGGCGGATTTTTTTAATTCTTAGATATAATTTTTTAATTGTACTTTTGTTAATGTATCAGGCTATTTTTATTCTTATGTTGGTGTAACCCACGAGCTTAAGATCCAACAAGTATCTCTCGTTTGAAGACATTTATTAGATTATTCTATTTTTTAAGAATAGACACCCAAAATTTCAAGTGATTTGGATTTATATAAAAAAAATATAAATTCAAATATGAAATGATATCGTGACTATTGGATTGGCCCCATATTCAATCTGGACCATTGGTTGACACTGTAGCTTTCAGCCTATAAATT
>NW_006495933.1:157534-173442 GCF_000471905.2 Amborella trichopoda | reverse complement strand
TTGAAAAAGAAAGAAAATAATAAGGAAGCAGTTTTATTCAAACCACCACCAAGTATAAAAATATGAAAATTCAGCTTGAGAGGAATCAAGAAGAAAGAAGATAATAGAGAATTGGTGGATGAGTTAATCAAAAGACTTGCAAAATTGAATATTGATGATAAGGGAAAATTAGCAATCAGTGAACTGCAAGTTCTTCAAGAAGATCCAAATTATACAAGTCAAGACATATCTGAAATAGAAAAGGCTTTTAAAACCGAGAGGTTAGAAATTAGCAGAATAGATTATGAGAGAAAAACAAGGCCTGTTTCTCCAACTAGAATGTATTATCTTAGACCCACTCCTGTAGATCTTCCAATAGAAGAAGACCTTATTGCTACTTCTGTATCCTATTCAAAAAGATCAATTGTAAATTGGAATATAGATGGCATGTCTAAAAGTCAGATTTTTGACCTTATGAAACACATGACAATGTATGCCACCGCTTTGCAAAGCAAGTGAAAATAAGAATCATAAAATTGCCAAAGCTATCATATGCGGTTTTACAGGATGTCTTAGAGGACGGTGTGACTTTCATATGGATGAAGCTGCAAACAATCAAATCTTAAATGCTACCAAGCAATGGATTATTAAAACTGAAATCGAATTTGGACAGGTGCAAGAAAATATAGTTGATGAAGGAGATGCAGTAAATACACTAATCTATATAATCACACTTCACTTTGTGGGAAGTAGGACTCTCTTATCAGTTAGATCTGAGGAGTTGTTTTTAAATTTACGTTGTCCAGCTCTCTCTCACTTTAAATGGTATAAATACGTTTTTTATTCTAGATTATTATCTAGGGAAGATAGTAAGGCTGATCATTGGAAATAAAAATTTATAGTCGAATTTCCCCATCTTTTTACCGAAAAGGTCAAAACAAGACTTAAAAATAAATTTGGTGGAATTATTCCCTATTCCCTTTATACCTTCGGTAAACTATCAACGAAAATCTGCGCTAAAGGACTTGCCTTATGCACAGACCTAAAACTATGAAGGCAACTTGAAAAACAAAAAATGACAGGGAAAAAAGAACTAGGAGATTTTTGTGAACAATTTGGGTATAATACTTTACCCACTTCTAAACCTACTCACAAAGAAAAATACAAAAATTTGCCGAAACCAAAATCTAGATATTCACATGAAAAAAAAAATACTTTTCCCAAATTTTTTTTACAAGATCATTCTTTCAAACAAAGGGGAAAAAGAAAGATATTAGTTTGTTACAGCTGCGGAAATGTGGGTTATTAAAAAAATAAATACAGAGTTAAAAAGGAAATTAATGCACTCGAAATAGACCTAGATATCAAAAAACAAGTATTTGATATTCTATTCATAAAAAGAGATGACTCAGACGAATCTTCTAACTCTGATAATGAAATATTAATTGGAAAAAGTAATGACGAGGATTTGATCTTCACTAGCTTGGACTCTGATTTAGACTCCGAAAATGCTCCTGAAGATAACTGTCAATGTAATTTTTTAAAGGCCATCATTGTTATGAATTATTTAAATATAAATACTTTGACAAAAGAAGAAAATCTTATCATAGATCTGATTGATAAAATTAGTGACCCTGAGGCTAAAAAAGAAGCCTTGATGCAATATATCAACATGGCTAAAGAGCCTTCTAGACCCACTACTCCTAAACCTTATCTCATACCTTCAAGAGAAAATTATAGTTTTCACGACATTCTGAAACGAGTTCAACACAAAACTCAAACTAATAGGGAACCTTTGATTCTTGAGCTAAAAAGTGAAATAAATGAAGTTCACAAAAGAAGGTAAAACTGATGAAAATATTGAAGAAGAATTCAGTAACTTGATAAAAGATTATAGCCAAAATCTTCTACCTCCTGAAATTGAAGACACTATGCCAAGGGTTCTGGAAAATGATGACCCTAAAAACTCGACCAAATGTAATATATTAGAGAAAACTCAAAACTGTGAATATATTAATCTGCTGAACAAAGTCATAACTCAGAGATGGTTTACTATTTAGTCACACAATGAACGACAACCAATATTTCTTTTTTAACTGTGGAATAGTTATGTTGGGCAGGATTCCAGGTTTTGGAAGTAAAACGCACCAATTGTTCTTACCCCTGAACTTTTTGTTATATATATATATATATATATATATATATATAGGGATTGTCTACAAAGAGGCCATTTATTTATGGTTGCGGTTTGTATAGAGCCCCTCGGCTCTAAACAATCAAATCGAGAAATATGGTTTCAATACTAAAAATCTTTGTGATAGACATAAAATATATTTTCATATTTACTTATAAAGTTTAAAGCTTCAAAAATAGTGTAGAACGATAGATCTATGAAAACTTGAAAATCTTGAAAATTGACGGTCCAAAAATATGTTACAAAATACACTATTTCCAAAACTTGAAGTCCATTTTTTTCTCATGTCCATGCATCTTGATATCGAGATGATCAATTTGAACATATTTGAGCATCAAAACAATCTCTTCTTGTGAAATTTTTGATGTAGGCTCTAATTTGATTGTTTTGAGCCTCGGCTCTATATAAACTTTTTCCTTTATTTATTGTACATGGAAGTCACAAACATTCCCACTCATTATGCATCATATTGGATGGCTTGGGGTGAGTCACAAAGTCCAAGAATTTTGTTTTTTGGAACTTTTTATCTATTCAAAATGCTATGTTCCATACACCCATGAAATAAAAACTTAAAAACAAAAAAATTAAACTTCTCTATGCATAAAAAGCACAACATAATCTTTAAGCAAATTCGAATATCGCACTAAATTTCAAACTACCTAAATCTATAGTATATTTGAATTTATCCCTTACTCCTTATAAAGACGCAATGAGTTTAAAGAAAAAAAAAATCGTTGGCTCAATGTTCTCCTAATTCTACCTACTATTTTGAGATATACGATTGTTTTGATTATTTTTTTTGGGGAACATATTGATTGCATTTTTTCATACACTTTTTAGGAGGGAACTCATTAGTGAAATTTTTTTTGTTAAATGGAGATTCTTAATTTAATTCCATTATTAATATACTTATCTTTAAACCAAAAATCAATAATATTAAGTTAATAGAGAAATAAAATGATAGGGAAGAAGTTTTCTTTGAAAAAAGATAAAACGCGAAGGTTCCATTAAAAAAAACACAGTTTTTTTTAAGTTCTTTTGAAAAAACTCGAAGTTCTTAATGAATTTAATATTTTTGAAAAAATTGTGTTTTAAACGGAGACTTATTAATGATGGTTCGGATCCACATCAAGATTAAAACCGAATGACTGCACCCCTTATAGAAGGGAAACATAAAGGGTGTGTATAACAAGAGAGAAACAGGTGGCTTTCTCCACTTGTTTCCCTAGTTTTGGAGTTGTGATGTCCATTTGAAGGTATTAAACTGTAAACCTCCAATCCTACTACAGAATCTTGGTAGATCCTTGAGATGACAATCACACATTTACACTCTAAACTTAAACACTAAAAAACTCAACTGAAATATTTACAATAGAAGAGGGAGAAGAAGAAGAGGATAAGAGAAGAGTCGGTCTGAGCTTGTTGTGACTCCTGAAATCTTCCGATGATTTCCAAATGAGAAGAGATCTTCCTTTTATAGACTCCGGACTCCAAATATTTCTGAATTGTATTTCAATCTTCATTATTTTGATCGGACCTCTACAGGTAGCAAGATTCGTTGTCATATATGAAGAGGGAAATGGATGAATGCGTTTCCTTCGCGGCAAGTACGATGAGGTAGATGGAGACAGAAATTGTTGGCGGGTTGTTAACTGGAGTGGCGAATTGATGCGAAGTGGCTGCACGGATGGTCGTTAAAGATGAAGGAATCCAAGGTGGCTTGTACCGATGGTCGACGAGGTAAAGGAATCTTTTATTTTATTTTTGTCTTATATGATATTTCATTGCTTCATCGGTATCGGCGAGAATATTAGGTCGCTTCAAGGCACTATTTCAGCATATTATGTCACTTCATTAACATTGTTGAGTCACGGGTGTATTGGCAAAATAATATTATGTCTTGTCATGTTTGCTTTAGTCATATCATTGAACATATGCTTCCTTCGAGCCTTCGAGTCATGGGCTAATACAATGATTGCTTCTGAGACATACCGTGGGCTGATGTATCTTGGGCTTCTTCAATGGCTTATGTTTCTGTAGCATTTTCGGCTTCTTCTGAAAAGAATTCATATAGTTGTTTTTCTAATTCGGCTTTAGTGGCTAGAGGATATGCTTTCTCATTTGAGATATATATTCAGATAAATTATTTGGGTGAAAGTAAGAAGGAGGTTTGAAGCTAGTTGGGACTTGTTTCAGTGGAATATGTTCTGGGTCTAAATTGTGGTAGTAAAAAACGTCCCACCACTTCACAGCAATATGTTTTCCCAAGCATGGGATATATTCATAATTATTGATATTATTATCTGATATAGCAAATGACCATTTTAATATCCATGGTATCCGATAAAAGGCAACAAAATATAAATGATAATTGATTTTTGGATCATTTCAAACCACTCTCTGGTTTTCATACTATTAGAGGGGTTCAAATTATTGCATAAGTAATATTTAGCTACTGTATTTGGGTCTTCTGAAGCATGTTCATTTTCAATGATAACTTCAACTATAAACGCAATATTTTCATATGGATGTCTGTCTGAATTTGTAGGCTTTCGTATGGTTGGAGATTGTATGAACAACGGAGTTTTTGGAGATGATGGTAATTGGCTAGAGTGTTGAGGATAGTTTCATGGACTATTTGGGATAGTGGGTGAATATGGAGTCAGGCTTTTATCAGGGGATTGTATTGGAACAATATCTAGGGATGTTTCCATAAGAGCCTTTCCTTTGGATTGTATGGTATTAGTATTCATAATTTGATTTTCAATTGCTCTATTCTTATTGAATAATATTAATGGTAATGATAACTCAGATGGATCAAACCTATCAGTGTAGCCCTCCCTGCAAAAATTCACGGGTGAGAAAATCAGAAAGGTGATTAGTAGAACCTTTAAGATGTTCAATAGAAAAATCAAAGGATGATAAAATGGCTTGCCAATGGGCAAAAATTTGTTTCGAAACCAAGTTTTGCACATCTTTTTCAAGTATATCTTTTGCAGCTTTACAATCAGTGCGAATGAGAAAATAAGTATTTAAAATATCACTTTGGAATTTGGTAACACAATGTACAATTGCAAGAAGTTCTTTTTTGACAGTAGAATAATTTTGTTGGGTAGAATTCCAAGCTTTGAAAGTATATTTTACCAATTGTTCGGTGGTGTTGATTCTTTATTTTAATATTCCTCCTAATCCTAATTCAGAGGCATCACATTCAATTATTTTGAAAGTATTAGGTTGGGCTAAAGTTAAGCAAGGTAACTCCTTTGCTTTGAGTTTTATTTTTTGTATAGCTTGGGTATGTTCATTTGTCCATTAGGAAGGAATCTTTTTAAGTCTATCATATAGTGGTTTAACATCTAATGCTAAATTTTCATAGAAATCAACTATATAATTTAAACAACCTAAGAATCTTTGTAATTCAATTTTTTCTAATATAAAATCTGGAAATTTATCAGCAAATTGAATAGATCGTTCTATTGGGAAAATTGTACCATGATAAATATGATGTCCTAAAAATCAAATCTTAGTTTGACATATATTAATCTTTTTAACAGAGACTACTAGTCATGCATGTTTTACTGCGTTAATAAAAACATTAATATGTTTAAAATGTTGATCTATGTTTTTCAGATAATACTAAAACATCATCAATATATACAATCATGAATTTGTAATATGGATTAAATACTTAATTCATAATTTTCTGAAATTCGGACGGAGCATTTTTGAGGCCAAATGGCATTACATTCCATTCGTATTGTCCGAAAGGTACATTGAATGCAGTTTTATATTTATCTTCTTCTTTTATTTGTATTTGCCAGTATCCTGATTTTAAATAAAATTTGGAAAAAATTGTGGCTTTAGCTAGTTTATCTAATAAATCTTTTTTATTTGGGATTGGATATCGTATCCATTGAAAAACTTTATTTAATGGTTTATAATTTATTACTAACCTAGGCACACCTCTATCTTGTTCAGCATTTTTATTGACATAAAATGCAGCACAACTTCAAGGAGATGTACTTGGTCTTATTAAATTTTTGGCCAATAATTCTTTTATTTCATTTTGGCATGTTTTTAGTAAAGTAGAATTCATTTGAACAGGTCTTGCTATGGTTGGTATTTTTGATTCTTCAAATCCAATTTCATATGACAATCCTACAATATGTTTTTTCCTGTTCTAAAAAGCGTTTGGAATTTCACTACAAATTTCTCGTTCAATCTTTTGTTGGATTTGTTTAATTTGGATGTGTATCTCTTCTTTTTGTAATGCTTCTTCAGTATTCTTATAAATGACAACGAATCATGCCACCTGTCGACGTCCGATCAAAATAATGTAGATTGAATACAATTCAGAAATATTTGGAGTCTCGGAGTCTATAAAAGGAAGACCTCTTCTCATTTGGAAATCATCGGAAGATTTCAGGAGTCTCAGCAAGCTCAGACCGACTCTTCTCATGTCCTCTTCTTCTTCTCGCTCTTCTATTGTAAATATTTTAGTTGAGTTTTTGAGTGTTTAAGTTTAGAGTGTAAATGTGTGATTGTCATCTCAAGGATCTACCAAGATTCTGTCCACCAGAGTGGAAGTCGTTTTACAGTTTCTGCATCTGTACCTTGTGAGTATGCTATAAGTTTGGTTTAAGATTAGCTTTCATCTGTAAGTTTTATTCTGTACTCAGAATATTGTCTCTGTAAATTTCTGTTGTGTTTCTTTAAACAGTAAGTTAGTCTTGTTTGTCTGTATATTGTAAACAGTATGTTTATATAAAGCTTGCATAAAAGTTATGTTAATTCGTATTGTTTCAAGTGTTAAGATTTATGAGAATACCTATTCTACTTGGTGAGTAATAGATATAGCTCCTTTCTCGATAGTCATTCTAGTTTTACTATTTTTATACTTAGGTTATGTGAGACTAGTTTAGAATCATAATTAGGCTCATATGCTAAATTAAGTTTCATAATTAGTAATTAGGCTCATATGCTAAATTAAGTTTCATAATTTGGTTAATTAGGTTCATATGCTAAATTAATATCTAGGTTATGTCAGATTAATTTAGTCTTACTATTAGTCTTATATAATTTTGTTAATCTTATATATTTAGGTTAAAGGATAAATTAGGAAGATTTAGGTTAAAAATACATCAGAGTAGATCGGAGTTAAAAGGTATCAGAGCCAACTCTGTTTAAAACTCAACATAAATCTTTGTTTCTTATTTAAGGAGCATTAATAGTAAGTGTTAGTATGTTATAAGTTAGAAACACTACTGATATTTACCATTAGAGAAAGTTGGTCCGAGAGTTGAGGCTTAAGAGCACCCAGTCGAGAGACCGTTAAGGCCAGGAAAGCCGTTGAGGTAAAAAAGACGTAAGAGGTAGCCAGAAAAAACACTCATCCGCAACCTAATAATGACAAATTTCATTAAGAATCTATCAAGTAATACACTACCACAAGCTAGTCATACGCTAAGGATAAAAAACAAAAAAGAAGTTGTAATCGACAATATTGAAAAACAAATCACAAATTGGAATATACCTAAAGTACCTATTTCAAATGTATATCATACAGGAACTTTCAAATGAAAAGTAGGTTATGCAATAAAAACTGTAGAACAATATCAGTAACTAGTAATCAAGAAAACTTTCAATTATTATCAAATAAAATAATACAGGAACATAAAAGTAAAAACTATAATTATTTATATATAGGATTAATCCAAGTAGCTATTAAACCCCTTACAAGGTTAGGATTAAATAATTCCATCTTAGTATGTTTAAGAGACAATAGATACAATAGGTTTTCTGATTCCCCATTAGGAATGATAGAATCAAGCCTATGTAGCGGACCAGTATATTTTAATTGTTTTCCAGATTTTTTCAATATCCTTAACTGATCCTATATCTGAAAAGTATTAACATTAAATCTCAAAACCCAAGGTTTTGATATGTTACCAGAATCTCAGAATATCGCTATTGTATATAGGATATATTACAAAGTATTGAATACATTATGTCCAAATGCTGTCCAAATGGATACCAAAGGAAAAACTACTCTCTTCCAAACGAGTATTGAAAAATCAAATGTAATAATTCCTAAAACCATAAAATGGTTAGATATTAAATTATCTGAAGCTTGGAACATAGAAAATGAAAATAATCATTTAAAAGCACCCAATAGGAATATTCCTGATAAAATAATAAAACATCAGGATGGGAAAGTAGAAATCCAATTTCCCAATCAAATAATAAGGGACAATTCAAGTATACTTCGTCAACATATGTTATCAAAACATAATATTAATATCATTGGAGAATCATCTAAACACTCTACATCAAGTAGAATGAATCCAAAAATACAAAGTTTATTAAGAACAAAAGATAATATAGTAATTCCATAATATCAACCCACATTGAAAACTGAACCAGATCTTGTTGACATAGAAATGGATTTTCAAATATTAACCATCACTAAACCATTATCTAAACAATGAATAGAACAAGATTATCTTTCTAAAGAAAATAAAGATATACGGGAATGGTATTTAAAAAGATTTCAACCTAGGTTAATAAAATTATTCCATAAAAGGTATAATAAGTTATATAAAACAAAAAATGTAATATAGGGTTCTTTACATAGTTACGAAGAACATTAATAGAAAGAAAAGTTGAAATTCCAGATTTTGAGAAAAATAAAATAAGTACTATAGATAATCAATATACCACATATCAAATATTAAAAGGTATAAATATAACTAGTATACATCCTCCAGAAAAAAGCTTAATTATAAAAGGATCTAGCAAAGAAGGAGAGAGTTCACTTGTTTATGAAATAAGAGCTACTCCTTATAAAATGACAACTGGAGAAATTGTTCATCGCACTGAATTAATTCCACACATAATTGAACAGAATAATTATACAAACTTATATATGCAATCCATAGGATAATAAACTATGAGAATAGAAAATATGATCAGACCAAATCCAGTTTCAGAACCCAAAAAAACTTTATTATTTAAACCTCCTCCTGAATTAAATAAATTCTGTATGATTGAAAACAATAAAACTTTAATGGATCAACTTATATCTAAATTAGCCGATTTAGATATAAAAGACATAAAGGGTAAATCAAAATTAATACCAGAATCCTCTACATTAACTCTTCAAGAAGAAATACCAATAATAGAAGACACTATTGAACACCAGACATTAGCCTTCACAGAATCAAATGCTCCACAAATCTAGAGAATAGCATATGGTAAAGGTTGGAAACCTGCTACTGCCAGACCTTACCATCTTAGACCCACACCAGTTGATATTCAATTTGAAGAAGATTTAATATCCCATATAACTTCCTACTCAGGAAGATCAATAGTCAATTGGAATATTGATGGCATGGCTGAAACCCAAATATTAGATACTATGAAACATATGACAATGTATTCTTTAGCCTGTAAAATGGTTGGCAACCAAGATCAAGAAGTCGCCAAGGCCATGTCTGTGGATTTACTGACTGGTTAAGAGGCTGGTGGGATTTTCACCTCCCTGAAACATTAAAAAATCAAATATTAACCAATACCCGTCAATGGACCGTTAAAAATGAACAAAATCAAGATATCCTCTATTCTGAAAGTGGTGCTGTTAATACACTCATTTATACTATAACACTTCACTTTGTGGGGAGTACTGCATTAGTGGAAGCCCGATCTGAAGACTTACTTTATCACATTATAAATGGTATAAGGATGTATTCTTTTCTAGACTCTTATCCCGAGAAGATAGTCATCTGGACCACTGGAAAGAAAAATTTATTTCAGGACTACCACATTTATTTGTTGAAAAAGTTAGAGTAAGATTAAAAAATAAACATGGTGGAACTATACAATATTCTGCTTATACTCTAGAAGAATTGTCAGCAGAAATATGTGCCGAAGGATTAGCCCTTTGCAGATACATGAAATTAAAGAAACAATTGGATAAACAGAATACTGGTAAAAAAGAATTAGGAGATTTTTGTCAACAATTTGGTTACCATATAGAACAAAATAAAGACAAAACTCATAAACATAAACATAAAAAATATAGACCAGATAAGAAAGAAAGGAAATTGTATAAAAGAAAGAAAAAAGAAAAATATATAAAAAAATTCTTGCCTAAAGATCAATATAGAAAAGGTAAAAACAAAATACCTGTTTGTTATAAATGCAGAAAAGTAGGGCATTATAAAAATACATGTAAAGTCAAGAAAAAACTAAATGCAATCGTATTAGATGAAAATATAAGAAATCAAATATATGAAATTATCCAAATAAATAAAGAAGAATCTACCTCAAGTTCAGAAAATGATAGTAGTAGTGATATTTCTCTTATAGGACAAATAGAAGATGAAAATATTATAATTTCAAGCTCTTCTGATATGGAATGTTCTTGTAGTATGCCATCTTGTAATATGTTATCAAAAGAAGATACATTAATTTTAGACATCATAGAAAAAATAAATAACCCTGATGAAAAAAGAGAAATCCTAACTCAATTTATTAATCTTGCAAAATCTAAAAATAAAAATACTCCTTTAATAAAACCCCCAGATGAGTATAACTTTGCCGATATATTGAAAAGAATTAGCCAAAAAGAAAATATGCAAAAAGAACCTACTATAGCTGAACTAAATCAAGAAGTAAATGAAGTAAAAATAGAAATAAATCATCTAAAAAAAGAATAAAAATATTAGAATTACAAAACGCAGTTAATGGAGAAATAACTGACTCGGATGAAATAGCATTCACCCAATTAGTAGATATACCCGAAACATCAGGAACAAAAATAGAAGAAATAGACACTAATACATCTGTAAATATAATAAACAAAGTAATAACCCAAAACTGGTTTGTAATAATTAAAATTGTTATTAATAAAGAATATGAGTTTCATTCAATAGCTCTTATAGACTCAGTAGCTGATTTAAACTGTATAAATAAAGGATTAATACCTACAAAATATTTTCATAAGACTACTCAAATATTAAATACAGCTGATGGTAGTAGATTATTTATAAAATATAAATTATCCAATGTTGTAGTATGTAATAAAGAACACTGTTTTCCTACACCCTTTATTATGGTAAAAGGACTAAGTCAATCAGTAATATTAGGAGTTCCATTTCTTACTTTATTATATCAAATATTAATAACTCATGAAGTAATAGAAACTTTCATAGCTGGAAATAAAATCATATTTGAATTCAGAGATAAACCCAAACTAATTTTTTATTAACGCAGTAAAACATGCAGAACTAGTAGTCTCTGCTAAAAAGATTAATATATGTCAAACTAATATTAGATTTTTAGGACATCATATTTATCATGGTACAATTATCCCAATAGAACGATCTATTCAATTTGCTGATAAATTTCCTGATATTATATAAGATAAAACTAAATTACAAAGATTCTTAGGTTGTTTAAATTATATAGTTGATTTCTATGAAAGTTTAGCATTAGATGCAAAACCATTATATGATAGTTTTAAAAAGAATCCTCCCAAATGGCAAATGAACATACCCAAGCTATACAAAAAATAAAACTCAATGCAAAGGAGTTACCTTGCTTAACTTTAGCTCAACCTAATACTTTCAAAATAATTGAATGTGATGCCTCTGAATTAGGATTAGGAGGAATATTAAAACAAAGAATCAACACCACCGAACAATTGGTAAGATATACTTCCAAAGCTAGGAATTCTACCCAACAAAATTATTCTACTGTCAAAAAAGAACTTCTTGCAATTATACATTGTGTTACCAAATTCCAAAGTGATATTTTAAATACTCATCTTTTCATTCACACTGATTGTAAAGCTGCAAAAGATATACTTGAAAAAGATGTGCAAAATTGGCTTCGAAACAAATTTTTGCCCTTTGGCAACCCATTTTATCATCCTTCGATTTTTCTATTGAACATCTTAAAGGTTCTACTAATCACCTTTCGGATTTTCTCACCCGTGAATTTTTGTAGGGAGGGCTACACTGATAGGTTTGATCCACCTGAGTTATCATTACCATTAATATTATTCAATAAGAATAGAGCAATTGAAAATCAAATTATGAATACCAATACCATACAATCCAAAGGAAAGGCTCCTATGGAAACATCCCTAAATATTGTTCCAATACAATCCCCTGATAAAAGCCTGACTCCATATTCACCCAGTATCCCAAATAGTTCATTAAACTATCTTCAATACTCTAGCCAAATACCATCATCTCCGCAAACTCCGTTGTTCATACAATCTCCAACCATACGAATACTGAAGAAGCATTACAAAAAGAAGAGATACAAAACCAAATTAGACAAATGAAACAAAAGATTGAACAAGAATTTGTAGTGAAATTCCAAATGCTTTTTGGAAAAGGAAAAAACTTATTGTAGAATTGCCATATGAAATTGGATTTGAAGAATAAAAAATACCAACCAAAGCAAGACCTGTTCAATTGAATTCTACTTTACTAGAAACATGTCAAAATGAAATAAAAGAATTATTGGATAAAAATTTAATAAGACCAAGTACATCTCCTTGGAGCTGTGCTGCATTTTATGTCAATAAAAATGCTGAAAAAGAAAGAGGTGTGCCCAAGTTAGTAATAAATTATAAACCATTAAATAAAGTTCTTCAATGGATACGATATCCAATTCCAAATAAAAAAGGTTTATTAGATAGACTAGCTAAAGCCACAATTTTTTCCAAATTTGATTTAAAATTAGAATACTGGAAAATACAAATAAAAAAAGAAGATAAATATAAAACTGCATTCAATGTACCTTTTGGATAATACGAATGGAATGTAATGCCATTTGGCCTAAAAAATGCTCTGTCAGAATTTCAAAAAATTATGAATGAAGTATTTAATCCATATTACAAATTCATGATTGTATATATTGATGATGTTTTAGTATTCTCTGAAAACATAGATCAACATTTTAAACATATTAATGTTTTTATTAACGCAGTAAAACATGCAGGACTAGTAGTCTTTGGTAAAAACATTAATATATGTCAAACTAAGATTTGATTTTTAGGACATCATATTTATCATGGTACAAGTATCCCAATAGAACGATCTATTCAATTTGCTGATAAATTTCTAGATTTTATATTAGAAAAAACTGAATTACAAAGATTCTTAGGTTGTTTAAATTATATAGTATAAAAATTTAGCATTAGATGCTAAACCACTATATGATAGACTTAAAAAGATTCCTCCCTAATGGACAAATGAACATACCCAAGCTATACAAAAAATAAAACTCAAAGCAAAGGAGTTACCTTGCTTAACTTTAGCTCAACCTAATACTTTCAAAATAATTGAATGTGATGCCTCTGAATTAGGATTAGGAGGAATATTAAAACAAAGAATCAACACCACCGAACAATTGGTAAAATATACTTCCAAAGCTTGGAATTCTACCCAACAAAATTATTCTACTGTAAAAAAAGAACTTCTTGCAATTGTACATTGTGTTACCAAATTCCAAAGTGATATTTTAAATACTCATTTTCTCATTCGCACTGATTGTAAAACTGCAAAAGATATACTTGAAAAAGATGTGCAAAACTTGGTTTCGAAACAAATTTTTGCCTGTTGGCAAGCCATTTTGTCATCCTTTGATTTTTCTATTGAACATCTTAAAGGTTCTACTAATCACCTTCCTGATTTTCTCACCCGTGAATTTTGCAGGGAGGGCTACACTGATAGGTTTGATCCATCTGAGTTATCATTACTTTTAATATTATTCAATAAGAATAGAGCAATTGAAAATCAAATAATGAATACCAATACCATACAATCCAAAGGAAAGGCTCCTATGGAAACATCCCTAGATATTGTTCCAATACAATCCCCTGACAAAAGCTTGACTCCATATTCACCTAGTATCCCAAATAGTCCATTAAACTATCCTCAGCACTCTAGCCAAATACCATCATTTCCACAAACTCCATTGTTCATACAATCTCCAACCATACGAAAGCCTACAAATTCAAACAGATCTCCATTTGAAAATATTCCTTTTATAGTTGATGCTATCATTGAAAATGAACACGCTTCAAAAGACCCAAATACAGTAGCTAAATATTACTTATGCAATAATTTTAACCCCTCTAATGGTATGAAAACCAGAGAGTGGTTTGAAATGATTTTACTTAAAACTGGTTCTATATATCTCACTCATTATTTTCATAAAAATTCAAAGATCATATCATATTCAAAGATGCAAATACGGAAGATACTCAATTTCAGTGAATGGGGCTCAGACCCTTCGCGATTTAGAAATTACAATCTCCCGATTTTCGAAATAAACATTACGATACTCTGACTATATTGATGCTTGGCATCGCGTTCTGACCATCCAGAACCAATATAATTCAGACACCTGGTTCCTCCAGTTTAAAATGGTGGTAACCGAACCAGTTCCTAATTGGTTCCTAAACTGGTTTATAGTTTGGGGATCTCTCTCCCAAATAATGCCGGAAACCCTCAAAGCCTCTCAAAAAATTCTTTATAGGAATACTTAAGAAGCATTACAAAAAGAAGAGATACAAAGCCAAATTAAACAAATCAAACAAAAGATTGAACACGAAATTTGTAGTGAAATTTCAAATGCTTTTTGGAATATGAAAAAACATATTGTAGGATTGCCATATGAAATTGAATTTTAAGAATAAAAAATACCAACCAAAGCAAGACCTGTTCAAATGAATTCTACTTTACTAGAAACATGTCAAAAAGAAATAAAAGAATTATTGGCCAAAAATTTAATAAGACCAAGTACATCTCCTTGGAGTTGTGCTGCATTTTATGTCAATAAAAATGCTGAAAAAGAAAGAGGTGTGCCCAGGTAAGTAATAAATTATAAACCATTAAATAAAGTTCTTCAATGGATACGATATCCAATCCCAAATAAAAAAGATTTATTAGATAGATTAGCAAAAGCCACAATTTTTTCCAAATTTGATTTAAAATCAGGAACTGGCAAATACAAATAAAAGAAGAAGATAAATATAAAGCTGCATTCAATGTACTGTTCGGACAATACGAATGGAATGTAATGCCATTTGGCCTAAAAAATACTCCATCAGAATTTCAGAAAATTATGAATGAAGTATTTAATCCATATTACAAATTCATGATTGTATATATTGATATATATATGTATATATATAGAGTAATGATTCAATGCAACGGTTGTATTATAGTATAATGCAACAACACTTCTAGATACCATGTTTGTGGTATTTGTATCTCTTCATCTCAATAATCAATCCCCAAAAAAAAAAGTTCAATTTGAACCCTAGATATGGCCAAGATGAGTCCCCTCCAAAAACGAATCTAAACCATTTATTTTGTGAATTTCACTATTTTAGTCTTTATAAACTCAAAATCATTTTTTTATTTTTTAACATTGTTCATCTAATGATAATAAAACCATCCAAACAAATTGGAAATAAAAAAATCCTTCTAAGGCTTAGATCTAAGCATCTCACAAAAATGAATGGCCTATATTAGTTGGGCTAAAAACATACTTTTTAAGTTGTGTTTTCAATTTTTTATTTTTTTATTATTATTTATTAGAATGAAAAGAGTGTATATTTCAAATTTTGGATCAAACAAATGGGCATAAGATGGTGTTTTAAGGTTATTGCATCATATTGCTATATAACGGTTGCATGAAATCATTGCCATAT
>NW_006495933.1:139428-155347 GCF_000471905.2 Amborella trichopoda | reverse complement strand
TTTTTCCCTATATGGAAAAAGCTGGGATTAGCCCACTAGCTCATATGAAGATATGAGCACAACGACCCAGATTGAATCTGGGCCGATCTGACGATCACGGATGTCTGGTAGTGTTTGAATTTTATTTATTTTTATAAAAATCCAAATCACTTAAAATTTTAGACGTGTGTTTATCAAAAGTATGTGAATCGTTAAAAATTATCAAATAAATATTTTACATGAAATAAATTGACCAAAATCCCCCAAAAAGTTTTAGGGGTATTTTGGTTATTTTATTTTTACGAATAAATTTTTTTATATTTTTATTAGGTGCACCTTCATGAAAAAAATGTACACCTAAAATTTTAAGTGATTTGGATTTGTAGAAAAAAAAAATAGAATTCAAGCACTACCAAAATTATGTGATCATTAGATCTGCCCAAATTCAATCTGGACCGTTAGACTCATATGTTCATAGGAACTAGTGGGCTAATCCCAACATTTTTCATATATATATATATATATATATGTATATATATATATATATATGTGTGTGTATGTGTGTGTGTGGATATGTCTTATATATATATATATATATATATAGATATATGTGTATATATATATATCCACATATATGTACATATAGGGATTTTCTAGTTAGAATCTTTTGTGAATCTCTTTTTACCCCCATTACCCTCATATTAAACGAACTCAAAGCCTATATAAAAGGGCATTTCTGACTTTTAATTCAAAATTTTAAAAACAAATACAAAAACGATGGAATTTTGAATTTTGGCACATCCCCTCTCTCTCATACGTCTCTCCTCTCTCTCTCTCCCTCCCTCCCTCCTTGCCTTCCCCATCCTCTCTGCGTCTCTAACCATTACGCCTTGCCCTCCCCCATACTATCTCTATTGGGTACTTTCTTATGTTTCTTAGGCAATTGACATAGTATCGGCGAGGGAAAGGCGTGACAGTTAGAGGAGAGAGGATGGGCAAGGCAATGAGATAGAGAAAGGAGAGAGACATGTAAGAGAGGGGGGATGGGCCAAAATCTTTGAATTCTCTCGTTTTTTTATTTGTTTTTTAAATTTTGAACTAAAAGCTCAGAAATGCCTTTTTTATTTGTTTTTTAAATTTTGAACTAAAAACTCAGAAATGCCCTTTTATATAGGCTTTTGGGTTTTTTTAATATAAGGGTAATATAGGTAAAAAAGAGGTCCATAAGGGATTTTAACATGAACTTATAGTTTTTGGGGGTTGTTAACTTAAAAAATCCCTCTATATATATATATATATATATATCAAATTGTTAATTGAAGGGATTCATTGATATTGAAGTTAATGTCCAATGAAAGAGATCGAAGTTAATATATAATGAGAGATATGAGATAATATAAATGATTCAACTAAACATCACTATCATCACCATCCAAGCTTTATTACAATTAATTTGGGAGATGATTCAACTATACATTAAAAAAAATAAGCTACGCAACTTTCTTTTTTTGAGTAATTCAGTGCGGAAGACTTACCTGTTTTTTCAAATAGTTTAGTAGTTAGTTTTTTTAAAGCGGTAGTAGGGTGGTGTCTGTGGGAATAGAAACCACAACGTGGTGACTGATGTGTAGCGGTGTTACCTCCACGACCCCGCTCCCTTTCCCAGCTAAGCTCTCATAGCAAGGCGTGCTTGAAAACAATTAACCAAAACTATCTTCCACCTCTAACAACCAACAAGAGCATTTGTTTCATGGAAAGCGCTTCTCATATTTGTTATCGAGAAATATGATGTTGTTTTGGAAGTTATTGTTTCTAATAATTCTAAAAATAATGTTAAATGCCCTTAATTTAGAGAAATTATTTAGAAGAGACTACTTTGGCGGCTGGCTCTTACACCAATCAACACGCCTAAAAGTAATGGAACTTATGACGATGCAATTGACATCCATATTACGATTGCACTTAAAACTAAATTCCATCCAAACCGCAACATTATTTTGATTGTTTAGCCAAAATTCGCCATTTTAAAATGGACATCCATCGATGATCTTATAGCTTATGTAAGCAAACAATAAATCAACAGCTTTCTCGAGTATTTTGCTTTGGTGAGAGGAGTCAAATTTGAGATGTAGCGTTGCTAACTCGATTCCTAATTGAGAATGGGGTTGTGTAACACCATTTGTGTCCCAGTTAAGATATAGGTTTTTATTCTCACCTAACGTATTAAAAAACCATTAACGATTTAAAAAAACGAGTAGAGACTCATCATCCCCACTGAATTACCTAAAAAAAAAAAACTCAATTGCTAACCACTCAAGCCTAAGTCCAATTCCTAAGTTTCCTGGGTACTAATTAGATCTTATTTGTTTTATAAATGGTGGGCATGAAAATTCGATGTTCGAATGGAATTTATTCTTTTATAGAAAATTCTGATTCTTTCTCCCAGATTTTGAAATGTCCAAGCCTGATTTACTAGAAATTAAGATATTATAATTTTAAATAGCAATCTATCGTAGGGGTAAATCTAGGATATGTTCGATAGCATATAAATCTTTTGGCTATAGAAATGGGGCAAAGAAAAATAAAGCTGCCCCCGTGAATCCAAACTTGATACTGAAATTTCTCTGTAATACTTATTGATAAAACGCCTCATATCGGCTAACCAAATCACAAATTGTTTCCCGGAAACTTTCTTCAATCGCTGCACATTGTTAAAAATAAAGGATATTTATCAAAATATGCTTAAGGGCCAGTTTGGATGCAATCAAAATTGCAATATTATTTTCAAACGATAAGAAAAAAAAAAGAAAAGAAATTGAGATAGCAATTGAGAACCGTTTGGATAACCTATTTTATTCCCCAACAAAAACGCTAAGCCAAATTTGCCCAAAAAATGTCAGCGAGAAAAAGTTGAGGGCTCAATTTTTTTTTTTCTTCCATCTTCGCGCACCTTCCCATTCTAAGTCGCTTCCCACTTAAAAAAGCCCTTCTCCCACTTTCAAGCAGCTTCTCCTTCCAGCTCTAAGTCACACTTAAAAAAAAAGCCTCTCCCACTTTCAAGCAGCTTCTCCTTCTCACTCTAAGTCACACTTAAAAAAGCCTTTCTCCCACTCTCAAGCAGCTTCTCTTCTCTCATCTTCAACTATGCAGATCCTATCTATCGAGTTCGACTTTTTCTCTCTCTAAAAATTGAACCTTTTTATCTTTCTCTTTCTAGAAAGCCGCACCCTAATTTCATAGAGCATTTCACAGAGCTATTTCACAGAGTTCTCCTTACCGGTACTAGCTCGACTTTTTCTCTCTCTAAACATGAACATTTCCATCTTTCTCTCTAGAAAGCCATTTCACAAAGCTCACCCTACCATTTCATACGGTTGCTAAGCAGTTGTACTGTTAGATTCCCTTCTCTTACTCTCTCTAAAAATTCAGGGTTTTGCTCCATATCTATAGAAACTGTGATTTTTTGAGTCTTTCGATATCTCTAGGAATGGTTTTTTGAGTATACAGATGGAGATGTTTTACAACCTCAAAGCATTTGCATAGGAAGGTTTGTAAAGGACATGTCACCTCTTTTATCCATCTATCAACTTTTTCTCTCTAATAATAATATTTACTCTCTCTATTGATAATATTGAACTTCTCCCTGCTGCTATTTTTTTGTTTATAATAATATTTACTCTCTCTATTAATAATATTGAACTTCTTTTTTGTTTATAGACATCCAAACAGTCTACCAGCATAATAAAATAAAAAGATAATGTTTCTAAAGGAAAAAAATTACATTTTTTTTCGATGTGTGAGTATTTGTTTTTTTTGACATCCAAACTGGGCATAAATGTTGACCTATTTAACATTCCAACCCCCCGGTTTAATTTGATAAACTTTAAAACTGATTTTGATGCATCATTTGATGGGCTATTTAATATTTGACAATTGATGACTTGAAATCAGATTTAAGAAATATTACATAAACCCCACAACCTTTACCGTTATACGTAGACACATCCCACCCCTGGGCAGGTATGAATTTTCTTTGATCATTTCATATGAAAATGCTCCTCTCAATCAAACACAAAATTTTAAGTTTAAGGCAACCTAGGGGAAAGTTCTTGGAGTCGACGATGGTCTTACCTTCCAAAAGTCTAACTGGCCTTACACTTAGATTTATTTGTTCATTATTGAAATGGGTATTTTCGTCCAAAATGACATCAAGAAACTCACCCAGGAGGCAATGCAAAAGAAAACAGTAACAATGTTTATAAGGTGAATAAAAAACTATTGGTGGGTCCATGGACAAGAAATTTGTTGAAAAGGGGATTCATGTAATTTTTCCTTGATTAAAAAACATGGATCGAATGTTAAATGGTTGAAATCTTCCGTGTAGCTTAATAGATTATTCTAAACAAATATCATGACCATAGTCTCTCACGTGTTTTATCTAGACTCTAGAGGCATCTGCCATATTCGACACCATAGAAGTGTAGATTCTTTTTTGTATACATATGTATAAAGCACATTGGATTGCTTCTAATTTTTTCTTTCTAATTTTGAGTGGAGGATTAACAAATCCTACTGTCCCATTTGAAATCTGAGAAATGATGTTAATGTAAGTTTTTCTACTGAACCTTTACTGCACTCATGGAATACATTCATGCCCTCATTCAATATATTTTTTAATTCTTCAGGAAACAGAATTTATACCTTGTATATCACCCTATTATGGAAAGTCCTTCCCTTCATGTGTTTAAATTTAAAAGCCAAGTGGTCTTTGTCAAGTTTCAATGAATTGAGCCTAAATTAAATAAAGTTAGCCCCCCCCACCCCTGCCCCCAACACCACACACACACACTTATACACATTCATATAATCCTTTATTTGATTGCTGTACAGTAGAGGACTATAGCACAAAATCCATAGCTTGTCCATGTTAATCAAACCAACAAAGCAGTACCTAAATTAACTACCACTTACAACACATGTTTAAAACCAAAGAAATAGAACAACACAATAGTGAAAGTCACAGTGGCCTCTGTGCATATTGTCCCTTGGTATCTTTGCTAATGATGGCCAAAACAATCCATGATCCTCTCCACCAGCTCCCCTGTTGCTTTCCAATACTTAATCCTCCATGTTTTTTTGAGAGCCAGACCACAAAAACTCCCCAAAAGCCTATGAAATAACTCGAAAACAGCATGCCATACCAAGCCTACCTACTCCACTTTGCTTCTCTCTCCTCCCCAACCTCAACCTCAACCTCCTCTTGAGGATCAGAAATGCAATTCTTTCCTGTTGATCCCCCACACAAGAATGGGTTCCCAGCAAATACAAAAGGAGCCAATGCAAGTGTGTCAAAATGTGGAGAGGATGGTATTTTCCCACTAAGATTGTTATAATACACATTTATCCAACTCAAAGAGTCTATTGTAGTGAGGCTCAAGGGGATCTGTCCTGATAATTGGTTGTGGCTGAGGTCCAAAGATCCAAGGCTCAGATTCCCAATACTCTCTGAAATTTGCCCATCCAAATGGTTTCTTGAGAGGTTCAACATGGATAATACTTTTAACGACCCCATTTGTTCAGGAATCACACCATCAAGCCCATTATTAGATAGGTCAATTCCTGTGCGATATGAGTATACAGAGGTCAAATTATAATGTATTCCTTTCATAGCAAACTCCAGTTCCATATTCAAAAGCACAAGATCAATCAAGTACCCAAGAAGAATTGCAGGTGTTTGTTTGATCAGGCCTTCAAAATTTTTGAGATTTGATGGAATGGGTCCCTCCTGTGTATTGTTTGATAAGTCCATGAACTGAAGCCCGTGCAATTGGGTTATCTCAGTAGGAATACTTCCACTAAAACGGTTAGATGTTAATACGAGGACACGCAATTCTGAGAGATTACCAATGAAAGGAGGGATAATCCCATTGAAAAAACTGTATCCCAAATCCAAAAACTCCAAATCTTTTAGGTCTTGTATAACTTTTGGGAATGACCCATGTAAGTAATTCTTGCCCAAACGAAGCGCTTTAAGTTTCCTTGCATATCCAAGTTCGAAAGGAACCTCTCCTGTTAAGTTGTTCTCTGCCAGGTTTAAAGCAATGAGGGAGGTGCAATTTCCAAAAGTTGAAGGTATGGTGCCACTCAAAAAGTTCTGCAACCAGTCTAGGTTCATGATACCATTGTTTTTAGAACAAAGGGAGTGGGGAATTGCTCCAGTGAGTTTGTTTCCTGAAAAGGAGACATACTTGGCATTCATTAGTTTCTCACCCATTTGGACAGGGATTGAACCACTAAACTGATTGTGAGATAGATCAAAAACCTCTATGTTATTGGGAGGCAGCGGAAGGTTTCCATGGAAACTATTATGTGCAAGATTCAGATTTGAAGGTATGTATGGCATTGCAAGACTGAAAGAAAGTGGAAGGGTTCCATAGAGATTATTGTTCGAGAGGTCCAAACTGGACAGTCGTGGAAGTAGCCATAACCAAGAAGGAATGTTCCCAGTCAGGTTATTGTTTGACAAGAACAACACTTGGATGTTTTTCATATTGAGAGATGAAGTCTGGAATTTTTCCTCGTAGATTGCATGAAGATAACCACAACACACTTTGCTTACTTGGCTGAAAGGATTTTGGCATCTCCATATGATCTGTGCTTACTGTTAAACCATTAAAAGCCATCCCAACTTGTGTAGGACTAGAATTGACGAACAAAGATTGGAGAGAAACATTACCTTCTAAGGAGTTGCGAGAGACATCAAAGGCTTCTAGCCTTGTGAGGTTACCCATGCAACTAGGAATTTTCCACTAAATTTGTTGTGTGTAAGTACTAATGTTTGCAAAGAAGACAGATCACATATAGTCTAGGGAATTTGGCCTTCAAGGCTATTCTGATATAAGTTTAGTGCTTGCAGGTTCCCAATATGGGAAATAGAGGAAGGAATTACTCCCGTTAAGCTATTAAAGGAGAGGTCTATGTACTCTAAGTTTGAGAGGTTTGTCAGGTATGGAGGCATGGGTCCTTCAATGTTGTTGTTTGCTAGTATAGTACCACTAGAGAAGAAATATTTCCCATATTGTTTGACAATCCCACTAGTATTGCAGAATTGAAGGCTAAGGAATTGCAAAAATGGTCATGGATGATCAAAGAAGTGAGGAAGAGCTATTGACAGATCATGATTACCACCAGCATTGAGCATATGTATTTGAGGAAGGTGTTGAATGGAACCTCGAACATGAGAATTGCTAATATCCAGATCTGATAGAAAAGTGAGGTTCACAAGCCGAGGTGGGATAGTGGAGAAAAACAAGTTGAAACCAAGATATAGAGATGAGAGAGATGCGATGTTGAGGAGATGATTAATAGGAATTGGACCTGAAATCGAACAATTAGAAAGACTCAGTACTTTGAGCTTCGACAAAAGTGATATGGGCACAGCCCAGTCTTTACACTTTGCAGATGACGCAATGGAAAGATTAGCCCCATTCAGTGCAAGAAACCTAAGATCAGTAAGCCTTTCCAACCAAAACAATCCATGACTCGAGCAAGCCAGAAGAGACATAAGAATAAGGATAATCATGAATTATCTTGTAGGTTGACAAGTTCACTGAAATCGATGACCTACATCAACAAAAAAAGCGCAAGAAAGATCTAGTGTGTGCAAGGAAGATAAATTACTCAGGCGGTTTGGAATTGCACCGGAAAAACCAGCATTCGATAAATTCAGATACTTAAGGCCAAGGAGGTCTCCCAGCTGATCCGGTATCTTAAACTGGTGAAAGTTATTCCAACTAAGATCAAGATACTCCAGGTACTTGAGGCCAGAGAAAAGCAAAGGAGAGATGCTCCCACTGAGGTCCCAAGTATCATCAGTAAGGGCAAGAAGCTTACCATTGGTCCGACGAACAAGGATTTGCGGATTCGGGTTTCTAAGATTAAATTCTGTGACATGGGTGGAATTATATCTTTGTGCACACCCGATTCCTTTCCAAGTACAACAGTCTCCATTTCCTTACCATGAAGCTAAGCGACCCCGATGATCTGTTGGGCCAGCTTTGAGGCTTAGTAGAGCCCTTCTTTCATTTGGGGTGCAAGCCCAACAACAGAGGAAGTGTAGTATTATGACTACAGCTAGTGTTGTTGGGCGTTGGATTTGCATGGTTGTTTAGACAAACACTCACTGTGAAGGCTTTCTTTCTCGGAATTCCTTATACATGGGGTTTGGATTTTTTCGAGTTTTATGCCCCACAGGCTTAGGAATTTAGATTGGAGAACTCTGTCTACCACTAAGCATTGGATTCATGTTTTAGCTACACAATACTAGGAGAAAGGCAACTGAGGGTTAGATCCAAGTTTCATGACATATTCCTCCAAGGATCATTTAATATATGCAAGTCAAGTGTTGAACAAGTGAACATACGGAAAATGGAAAAAAAGATATGATGTATGCTTACTGGTAGAAGTGTTCTTGTTGTCTGAGCAACCAGAGCTAGAAAAGAATTCAAAACTCGAATTTAGAAACACTTATGGAAAGTACAATAGAAGCTACCAATTTAAGAGTAGTGCACATAACATACTCCCACATGAGCACACTATACATCTAGTCTCAGGCAAAAGACTTTTTTAGGAGGATCTTTTCAGTTGGAAATTTTGAGATCCACCTTAGAATCCTCAAATGTATGTTAAAAAAAACACAAAAAGGGGAAATTAAAAAAAAAAGGATCTTGAGTTCTTCGTCACTTAGATCTGGCCATCAAAAATTAAATGGTCGGTCTTTATTCAGTTTTAGGGCCTTATTTTTCCCAGGCACAAAAGGAATGGCTGTGTGTAATATAATGCCACATAAGAAGCCTCCCCAACCATCATGAATAAAATGAGTCATCTGTACTGTGTGGTCCTTTTCATAAGAGTTGAAGTTTGACTTACTGTTCATTATTTTGGCACTAACTCAAATATGATACACTTAGTTAACGTTATCTCATTGTTATGGTCCTTTTCATAGGAGTTGAATTTTGTCTTATAATCCATCTGTTACTCGTCTGAGTGGCTGGCATTATACTCCCGCAGGAGTATATTGTCTATTTAGTCCTTCACTCGCATATCACCCCGAGTAGAAGTAATTTTAGGATTCTAAATTATGGGGAAGTAACCTCTTCAACCCATAGATTAAAATTGGCTACTGTCCGGTTCTGGTTTTGGTGAATCAGTTGGATATTTAAAAAAAAAAAAAAAAAAAATTATATAAAAACCTAAAAAATAAGGGATTTTGTTTGTAATGCATTTTTTTAATGTTTTTTTATCATTTTGATAAAGATTGGAAATTGTTTTTGCTATTAATACTCCTTTGTTTGTAATGCGATTCTTTAAAATCTATTTTCTTCATTAATTTTCAACTTCATTTAGATATGTTTTGTTTAATCGTGCTTTAAATATACTTTTCAAATTTTTTTAGATTTTTTTATAATTATTAACACTTTTTTGACTACCTGTTACTTATCCAATTAGGCCGGTAGACCGGCCCGCATACCGATCAAGGTGGTTGAACTGCTTCTGGCCCCATGTCCTCCTACACTGTTTTGAAGAACCGAGTTGGTCTTAGACAAACCCACGCTGGGCCCGAGTTAGCCGGCCAAGTCCAAGTCAACTCAACCCGGTCCAGACGAGAGCCATTCGGCAGCCACGTGTTGCGCTTCTTCGATGTTATCCTGTTTCTAAATCCAGTTCTTAAAGCGAGCAAGTGGGTCAGTTTCTTGATGTGATTTTCCGCAACTTCTTGTGTCCTTTATTTTGGTTTTTCTTCAACTTCTTCAACCCCAGAAGAATGCTCATCTTTACCAAGAGATTCTGAGCGCTCCTCTCTCTCTCTCTCCTCCTTTTATGGAAATATGATGGAAATTCTCTCCCTCTCTCTCCCCATCTTTTCCAGGAAAGTATCACGAAATTTGGGCCTCACGTTATAAAATTTGGGAAAATACTGCAGTTGTTAGTGAGCCGGTGTACCTGAAATAATGTAAGCCCAACGGGTCACATAAAATTTGGGCCTCAGATCATGTTCCATGTTTGAATTTTATTTACGTTTTTAAGCTGCCAAGTCAATTGAAAAATTGGGCATAACCTTAAAAAAAAAGAAGTAAAGTTGCTGCTTAAAAAAATTTAAATAACCTTTTGGCAAAAAAAAAGCATATTGTAGCTAAGAGAAATTTATCCAAATATATGTGAGGGTTAAACTATTTAACATTCAATTCATTCGCAACTACTCGACGTAGGGCCAGTAATGGGATGGGCTTGGGCAGGCCTACTTCTAGCCCAGCCCTAGTGCCTATAGAGCTGGCCTAGGCCCCGTTGGCCCGAATCGAACCAAGGAGACCCTGGCCTTGGGTTAGGCTCGTCCCATCCCTAGCCTGCCCAAGCTAAATGAAATAATGAAAAATACTAAAGAAGAAAATTGAAAAAAAATGACCATGCTCGCCCAACCCATTGCTAGCCCTAATTCCAACTCAAGACCATGCATATTTTTATAGGTATACTTTAAAAAAAACAAATCAAACATTTGGGTAGTTTGTTAAATTGTGCATCTCTCATAGCTCATTTAGTTATTCTTTCACATCTTCAAATCACTTGAAATTTTAATAATGATAATGGTAGCATATTGTACATATTAGACAATACTTTGGAGGATTTTTTCAATTTAAAATTTTGAAATCCACTTTAAAATTAACGAAGAGCCTTTTTTTTCAAAAGAAAAGAAAAATAGATTTTAAGTTCCTCAACACTTAGATGTGACTGTCCGAAAAATGGACAGTCCCAATTGAATCTTAAAACATTATTTTTTTATAATTTTATTGTTATTTTTATTTTTTTATTTATTTTTAAGGTTGGCCACTTGGTCAAGGAGTTTACATCCAAAAATACTTTTAAATAGCATTTCATCCCCTCTCTTTCTATATATATATATATATATATATATTGAGAGAGAGAAAGAGAGAGGCATACTATAGTACCAATAGGATATAAGCCCTTCCATGGCCAGCATCGTTGAGTATTCTCTTAGTTTATTTTGTTTTATTGTGATTTCTACAAGGTTTGTTAGTCTGTCTGTTTCTAGTGTGAGCATTACATCTAATAAAACATGATTACTCTCTCTCTCTCTCTCAAAAGACTTTGAAAACCCCAAAACCAAATTGATAAAGAAAGAGCTATCAACATACAATCATAAAAATTTTTAGTAACTCATCACTTCAGTTGGAGATTGCAAGATATATAGTACTTTATTTGATTGCTGTACAGTGGAGGGTTGTAGCACAAAGTACATTGCCTGTCCATGTTAATTAACCGAACAAAGCACTACCAAAATTAATTACCACTTACAAAACAAGTTTAAAACCATAGGAAGTGAACAACGCAATAGTGAAACTCACAGTGGCCTCTGTGCATATTTTCCCTTAGCATTTTACTAATGATGGCCAAAACAACTCATGATCCTTTCCACCAGCTCCTCCATTGCATTCCAATACTTAACCCACCATGTTTCTTTGAGAGCCAAAACCCCAAAAACTCCCCAAAAGCCAATGAATTAACTCAAAAACAGCATGCCATACTAAGCCCACCTACTCCACTTTGCTTCTCTCTCCTCCCCAAACTCAACCTCCTCTTGAGGATGAGAGCTGCAATTCTTTACTGTTGATCCCCCACACAAGAATGGGTTCCTAACAAATACAAAAGGATCCAATGTAAGTGTGTCAAAATGCGGAGAGGGTGGTATTTTCCCACTAAGATTGTTAAAAGACACATTTATCCAACACAAAGAGTCTATTGTAATGAGGCTCATAGGGATCTGTCCTGATAGTTGGTTGTGACTGAGATCCAAAGACTGAAGGGTTGTCAGGTTCCCAATACTTCGTGGAACTTGTCCATCCAAATGGTTTCTTGATAGGTTCAACATGGATGATTCTTTTAACCACCCCATTTGTTCAGGAATTTCACCATCAAGGCCATTATTAGATAGGTAATTTCTGGGCGATATGAGTGTATGGGGGGTACATCATAGCGCATTCCCTTCATAGCAAACTTCAGATCTAGGCTCAAAAACACAAGATCAATCAAGTACCCAAGACGAATTATGGGTGTCAATGTTGGGTTTATGTGGCCTTTAAAAGCCTTTTGAGTGCTTGTAAAATGAAATAATATAGTGAAACATGAACTCAGTGGAAGTGTGGTCCCTTGTGAACCATACCATGCAAACGATGTTTACAGATATCGGACTGTGCATGACGATCTAGGCCAATCGGTTGAGAAAAACCCATGTTATCTGGGCTTGAAGAACAAACTAATGAGGGTTCATAGGTTAGCCCTTAATGAGGTCGGAGAACATGCTTAAATGAGTGAGCCAAGAGACTGTGTGACCCTTTTATGTGATGGTGGCCTACAGAGATGGGGGCCAAAACCTCATCCATGTGCCATCACACGGCATGCATATCGATAGATCGTTCGGAAAAGCCAGAAATCCACCTTTTAAGGTGAAGCGTATGCATGTACGAGGGATACCTCTATGCACCATAGGAGCTGTGGTCGCATCAAGTTTAGGTGACATTGACTTGTCTCTAGGGGAGGACTTGAAATCCACAGACTGAGATTGCGACCCCTTGGCTCATCAGCCAGACTTTGGTGATCTACTAATGAGCCCCTGCTTGGACTATGGGTCATGGGAAACACTGGGTCGGTCTGATAAAGCAAGTGTGGTCCGTAGTTTACAGTTGAAGGTGGAGTGTCCCATGATGTTTGATTCAATTCCTAAACCATATGGATTCATTTCCCATCAAATTAATTTAATTATGTTTGTTTTACAATAATGATTCTTTTAGAATTATTATTTGAGTTTTTACGAACATTTGGATATTTTATTTATAATTTTTAGATTTATAAAATTAAAGATATTAATTTTATAATGTTTTAATATTCATTCAGAATTATTTTATTAATTTTAAATGCATAAAAAAAATAATCATAGGGGCTCATTGCATACATGGGCCCGCCATATTTTTAGAAGGTGGGGCCTACATGTGACCCCCACCTCTTACTATTTTCTATTTTATGGAAAGTTTTGTTTTGTAGTCTATGTGACTTTATGTTTTGGTAACTTTAAATTATGGCATGTGGTCAAATAATGGATTGAGTATGTATTGACCATATATTGACTTAATATGGAAGTAGATATTGACTTGATATATCTTTGACATATTTTATGAGAAATATTGGTAGAGATGTGCTATTTTATGGAATGCACAATATTTAATTAAAACTAATTTAACTTATTTTCTATTGATGGGAAAATGGTTTAGGAAAGGGGGATAAGGGTTCATGCACCTTCCAAAATGTTGATAGTGAAAGTGGATGCAAAGATTAGATCAAATTTTCAATCCAAAAAGCAAGGCAAAATGGACACCTTCAACAAACCACTTGCTAAAAACCAAGCTAAGTGACTAAGTTCCAATCCTTTTACATAACAATTACATTCATTTCTAGCCTTGTATAACCACTGTAAATAAACTCAAACACCAACCCCTTATGGGGTAATTACATATAGAGCAAGACTAGCTTACTAATTACATTTTCATAGCACAAATTGCATAAACTATGTCCCAAAGCTTAAATATATCATGCAACTAACCTAAAAAAAGTTCTAAAGAATAAAATCAACTAAACAGAGAATTATAATGCCAAATTAAAAAAGGGAAGCCGTGTTTCGAACCCCTTTTGCTGAGGCCACGCAATCGGGCCCTACAAGGACTTAATTTTGTCCCTAAGGATTGTACAAAATGGTTCAATCTCACAAGAGTATCTAATCCAAATGGAAAGAAGTTACACACCTTAAAATAACTTCTTAAGATCCCAACACACTGGCATTATCATCCAAAATAGAATGAAAAAGGTTTGAAACGAATCAGATAAAGATCAAGAGAGTTATGACCAAACTACATACGGTGGTCCCTCGGACCACCAAAACAGTCTTGTATGGAAAGATTATGAACCCCCATAGGTAAAAACGTGATGAAAAAGTTATGAAAATAGAGTGACACTCTGTGACTAAATTATTTGATGGGTTTAAAGTAAAATAATTAATGGATACTATGCATGATCATGGATTCTCACGCATATAGGCTATAACTCATGAAGGACCACATTATGAATAAGCATGATGAAAAAGATGTTCAAATGGGGATTCTAAGATCAATGAAACTTTTCTAAATTCAAAACTTCAGCAACTATAGATGCCAAGGATATGTTCTTAAGAGAAACAAAAATCCAATGGAGTTTACCTTGAGCATAAGAAAGGAGGACCACCATCAAGATCGCCATTAATGGAACTCTAAAAGCTCTCTCTCTTCAATTTTCTCACGCAAAACCTTAGAAGAAGGAGAGTAGCAACAATTTTCCAAAATAGTTCAAGAGTTGAGCTAGTTCGGGTTTGACATCTCATGATGTGCTTTTATAACATGGGTGTAACTTTGGATTCAATCAACACCCTTGATGCACTAATCCAAAGGCGCATGAGAGGCTAATGTACCTAGCCACCCATCCCTATCCAACCACTAGGATGAAGGGATGAGATTTCACATCATCGTCACTCACCCTAACCCTAAGTTATGCCACTTTACTATTTTTTCCTGGGCCCATGTTTTTGTTCCAATTGTATCCAATATGGTCTTAGAAAAATACCCTCAGTTTTTTTTTAATAATGTATTAGAGTAGATAGCCATCAAGGCTAAAGGGCAAAGAAGTAATTGGTAAAGTTCACACATGTATAGATATTTTAATTTATCAAAGCCAATCACTTTATAGATCTAAAATTTCAAACCAATCAATTTAAAGATAATGTCTCATTCACACGTGTGTATTTTTCAAATCAAATTTGAAAATGCATTTTCTCTTTAATATCAAATAAATATATTAATTAAAATTTACACATGCCATGCATGACCCATGTGTGAGTTAATTAAGACATGTGATACAAAGGAGGCCTTAATCTATAACATTATATAATAAAATATAACAATATATAACAAGACACCATAACACAACCCCTTATAAAACAAGCAACAAAATACCAATCTGGTCCCCTACCTAGGGATCAATGCCCAGCTAGGTGGTGATCTTCGTGAGAGGTGTGGGGTGCCATGTGGCAGCCCTATGGCCACTCGGAAGCCAGATGGCACGACCAGGTCAGGACTAAAGTGGAATTTCAATCAAACAATATGAAAACCCTCATTTTTTTATCAAATAAAATTTCGAAAAATTATCTAAAACTCATAATAAATATTTAAAGTATTTTTGAGCAATTATAAGGTTTTTCTCATCATTATAAAATCGGACAAAAGACATAGTGAGATCTCAGGCTAATAACTATAGGTATCGGAGTACTCCATTGGGCTAGTCCCGAATGATGTTCCGTCGAGTCTCAGCTCGACTCAATAGACCTATGTTCCATAGTCTAAAGTTGTCACACCCCAAGAATTTACAATACTATTATTCCTGAGATGTGCCGGACAAAACATATATACATCTATTGATAGGACAAATTTACAGTGGCGAGGTCTTACATAGTAAGTAAAGAAAGCTAGCACAACAACAGTATCGTATAACGAGAATGATGTGCTTCTTCTAAGATAGCTTTCTTTACACTCTCATCATTTGGGACACAAACCCGGCCTTTGAATCTTAGCAAATCCTCACTACATATAGAGAATTCATCTCTCTGTCCTTGCTTCACCTCTTCTATAATTGTTATAAGCTGAGGGTCTTTCTTTTGTGCCAATCCCGAATCTGTTGGATTAATTGGGGTTCCGCCTTAATGTTGGCAATCATACTTACCACACCATTAATGGACGGAGTTGGATGCCAATCCACTATTTCCTCTAACAATCGCATTTCTTGGATCATT